>LOND01000964.1:31130-49738 GCA_014220965.1 Paragonimus kellicotti | reverse complement strand
CAGTTCGCTGACTGAGCGCACAGATAAATGGTTGGAAACTTAGGCTGCTTTGTAACATTGTTCAATCTCCTGGTGATGTCAAATGTACTACTAAAGACTGCGTAGTTTAGGCTGAAAGGTCGGCTTTCATGCCGATCAGTCCATACTTACGCCAATAAGCCAACGTTATCAGTGCTCTATACCATTAACAGGATGCAATAATGTAAAAAAAATGCATCCTGAGATATGAACAAACGGTTCTGTGCAAAATATGACAGTAGGCGCAAAAGTACCAACCCTGTCAATTTCTCAAGACCGAAAAAAGAACCTACTTGCGAGGTGCGACTGTCCTATCCACATTTGCAAGAGGGGTTTGGGCGGTAATCAGATAATGCATTCGAGGCATCCGTCACATTCATAGAAATACTGTACTCTTGCTGGACTTGATTTTTACGATTCAAATTAGTGGGTTCTCGTCACAGATGTGCATCTCGTTTGGAGCCAACTATGCTGATTATGAATCTTCACGTACGGCGTTCCCTATCAGGAGGGATTCTCTCACCCAGATGCTTTTTAGTGCCTCACGATAGACATCTTTTACGAGGGAAACCATCTCATTTGTGATAACTGTTTCAGTTACTGCTCTGGTTTTTCCACTCTTTATGTGGTTATGACGATTTCTCATTGGCGATTATTAAATCCCCTTGCCTATACAGATCTTTCTCTCGTTCTACAGAATTGATCAAATGTTCTCAGACGCTTTCACTCGTGACCTGCAACTGTTTTCTGCCGACCCATGTCGTAACACGTACCTCGCGGCCGCGCTGCTGATGCGCGGCTCTGTGACCGCCTCGGACATACGCAGAAATATAGAAAAGTAGGTGACGTCGGTTGCTTGCATGCTTTTCTACTGTGCGGTTTCTTTGATGTTCTGTTCGTTTTGGCGGTTTTCTTTTCTCTCCTTTGTTGCTTTGCAGCGCGTACCTACTGGTTCCTCTTCACTGTCATGTTTCAGGTTACAACAACGATTGCGTTTTGTTCCGTGGAACCGTGAGGGTTGGAAGGTTGGTCACTGCCTTGTTCCACCCATTGGATTGCCCTACTCTTTATTGGCTCTCTCCAACAATACTGCGATCCGTGAACGGTTTTCGGATATTTTGGAGCGCTTTTCAATGCTATACAAACGCAAAGTGAGCGTAGTTGCTTGTCAACGTGTGATGTCGTTATGGCAACTTATTATGCATGATTGTGAAGTTAAGAATGGGCGGGAGGGATGTGTGTAATGGATGAACACCTGCAATGAACGTGCTCATTGTTATTTCTCGTCTAAAGAGAAAACTCATTTGCTCGATTTATAGCGTATATGCCGCATTCTAGCTTTTTACAAGTGACTATATGCTCTGAACTATCAAGGATCGTCCTGCTCTAACGGTTCTTTTATAAAAGGTGAAAGTGTTTATTAATTTATAGGCTGCTGAAAGAGTGTATGGCTGAAGAGATTGCGATATGGAGCAAAAAGTTCCGAATCCCTACAAAGTACGCATCGAAACCGGTTTTGTGCGATAAGAAAACGATTCCTTTCGATGATACCTTCAGTCGTAACAGACGAGGATACGACGATCGGTTCACCTAGATACATGTTGTATTCGAGGAATTCACTGAAAAATGCTTATACTCTTCACTTTTCTTCTAGGATCGATTGGCAACTGATGTCATTGAAAGTCGGGATATGGTGAATTACATTCATCCCGAGCAGTGTAGAGAAGTACTGGGTAAAAGTTTTGATGTTAGGGGATATAAAGGTCAAACGGGTGTTCACCATGTTGCTGTACTTGGGTGCACAAGACCGGGAAGTGCGAATCGACCAGCTTTTGGCGTTAGACATGATGTTGCTTCTGGTGGAGAGATTATTCGATAAAAGTTATAACGCTACAGTTGATATTGTCTTCACCACCCCGACCTCAGCATGCGTGCTGATCAAACGACATACAGCCCTACGTTTTAACACCAAAGGATTCCAGACAAAAACGAGAATAGTATTTGATCATATTAAAAGCCCTCCTATTGGAACAGATCGATTGATCGACATATTACGAAATATCAAATGAAACAAGGAAACCCTGTTCCTTTGCATTCAACTTTGCATCAAAGTGCGCATATTCAGTATTCTGACAGGAAGAAACCTAACAGTCTTATTCTACACTGAAAACCAATGTGGGACCGACATTACTGACGGCATTCTGCGGATGCATAACGGCTGATGCATATCTAAACTGTGAGTGATGTCTGTTTGTGGAAGATTTCCTAGACGTAACGGTATGCATACGTTTGTTACGAAGAGGCATTGGTTTTTAAAGTTGGCTGGAAAGAGTTTATATTTGTTCTAGTGACAGAATTACGTGGGCGCTACGACGGTACAAGCGTTCCAACCCTATCTGACGTTTTAACACATTTGTGTAACAGGAATAAAGAAAAAGGATGTTTAACATCAAGGTGCAAAAATAAACCCAATGTTATTTCCCATACTTGCAAAAAACATTGTGCGACCTTTGTGGTTCGTCGTCATTCAAGAAACTACTTCTCACAACGTAATTGATGCGCTATTATTCACGCGTTGTGATTATTACTGACAAATATCGTTTTTTCAATATTTTTATAATTATCATGAAGGTGTAGAGGATTGGTAAGGACGCTAATTTCAGACCCCTTGTCGAATTCATGAAGATCGGGGATATAATTTACGCCCTTTTTTACCTCTGTTATGTGTTAAGCCTGTCTGCAAGAGGGTTCGGATATTANACTCGGCAAGGCACTATCAGAGTTAGACCAAGAATCACGACTTCGGTTGCTGACGGGGAAGGTCTCCCGATGGCGGTTCGCGACCAAGTCCGTATTGCCCATGTCGCCCGGCGGATGGACCTTGATGAGCTTGCGAAGGTGACGCGGGAGTTGGGAGTTAATGTCCGTGGTCTCGGTGGATGTGAACAACGAATGCCAACGCCGTTTTGCACGGCTGATGTGTATGCACATCCGTTGGCGGTAATAACCCGTCAATTTCTTTGATGACACGTCACGTAGTGTATATGCACGTTTCCAGTAGTCGCTTCTGTTCCCTCGACTTCTTGTCGTTGAGAGATGCCCTTTAGTTCCCGCACGTACAATTCATGCTACGCTTCTCACGAACGAAGATGCATGTTATTGCAGCACTTGCCTTAGCTTGTCGGATCACCTGAACTTAGTCTCCTAACGCCCTTTGGGGATCATGTCTACATGAGCTGCAAACGTTTTCGCCTATGAGACTGTCGCTTTTGAAGGTCGGGCAATGGGTCAATTGAAGAACGATCTTTAACCATAGTTGTAACATACTGGAGGTAGTCGACATGATGATGATCATCAAAAGTGAACCGGCTCCTTATTTATCTCGAAGACTAATGACATTGCCACCTTTAGGTTACATTAATACTATTTGGTTTGTTTGATTTCTAATTCATATCGTGAACCGTTCTCGGGATGTAGAGTTCACTTGGCGAAGCCACGAAACACTTGTAATTACATGAAAATCAGTAACTTGATAAACCACCTCCATCCAACTAAGCCTATCTAAGCGATCGATACTGAGGAGCCAGTGCAACTACCTAACCGCGACTTCGGGGCCAGAACCATGTACTTTTCATGTCTGGCCCGCGCCGGTTGGACGAGGCTAACTGCTTTTATCCAGTTTTTGTCCAGAATGTCAGTGGGCTTTATACGTGCTAAAGGACAATTGGTAAAATGTGCCTTGTTTACCTAACCACTGGACGATCAACTGAGGTCGTGAACTGCTTGGGATTATCACTTCAAGAAAGCATCCGGGCCAAAAGTGGACGGCTGTGAACATATATACCTTAAATAATCGAAGCTGTCTGGTTAAATTATAGGGCAAATCGGAATCGGACGGTCGACTTGTCAGCTTTAAGCACTCATCATGTTTTGATGCTTCACGTTGTTAACGAGTACAGACCCTACGATTTCATGTATTGGGGAATTATAATTCTCTGAGACATTTACATTGGTGGTCTTAAAACTGACTTTCCTTTATCATGTTCAGCAAGACAGCAAAGAGACAGACAATGTGAGACGCAACCGTCATTAGTCGATTACACGCAACATCCACTTTCATAGGGATAGGGCACAGCGGCAGAACAGTGAAATGAACGGACGTCACATGGTTACGTACCAAGGTTGGGTACACGGTTTTGGTTTCATAGCCGCGAGGTTGATTGCATCATCGCCTCCTGCCCACAGTGAGCCGGTGTTTGACAGTGGATTAACAGCGCTTTGAGAAACGCCGACGTTCTGGCGTTGCGATTGCATAATAGAGCCGTAAACCTAGCGACGGAATCAACCATACGACCTGTTGCGACCGAGTTTTCCAGATTTCTGTTCGACTGTTGGTAGTTTTGAACGAAATAGTTTCATCGCCACCCAATATACAGTGTAGTACCGCTTCATTTGCATGTACCATCGCCACATGCCTTGTCACAAGCTCAAGCGAACGGGAGGCTTTGAATTATTTTGGATACAGCACTAGTGGGAACTCTGTTAACCTTTTTGTATAAGCGAACCGCCACGTCCTTGGCTAGAATGTATTTTATTGTGCATATACGGTGGTTTTCGCAGACTGAAAAAGTGTCTGTTCTAACCTTGATGCTATTAGATCTTTGACATTAAGTGACGCCAGACTATTAATCACACGTCATGGGCTCTAGCCCGTTTGTCGCAACCTATCCGTCTAGGTTTAGGTGGTCTGATAGTAGCCAGCCCACATAACCTTATACGTCACATGACAGCAAATTGCATGGAATTTAAAGGCTGGAAAGTTTCTCAGGTCTCTAATAGCAGAGGGACTAAGCCAAATACTAGAAGCCGACAGATATCAGCTCAACAATTCAGTCAATCAGTCTCATCCAGTCCCGATTTGCCGCAATAATCGTTCGTTTAAGTTTTGGTGTTTTCATGCTAGTCACACGTTTACGACTGACGAGAGTGTGCGAAATGAATTCATATCGTAATTTGTGTCTTCTGACTATTTTGTTCAAATGGCTAAAAGAGTCTCAATGTTTCAAAGTTCAGTTCAGTCCGAATTTTTACGATAAAGTAGTACAGAGTCTAAACCTGTATTACTGAAGTTCTTCTGATGTTTATTATCAGACAGTGAAACATTTGTTGTAACAAATTTAGCTTATATCAAAGAATCGCCGATGAAGTCAGCTCGTTCCGCGAAACAAAATAAATATGCCTTATTTATTGATGTGGACAGTGGATTCCACAAAATGCTTTCTTGTCTCAGGTGAATTAGTTTCATCGTTGTTCTTTTCACCTCCCGAAACAGTTAAGCATATTGTGATGTTTTCATCAGACTAGTGACTTCTGCTCAGTCCTTTGGTAGACTTTGTTGCGAATTCCTTTCGAGTCTGCTTGTTATGAGTGAACTGTAATCATGATCCTAGCATATATTGACGGTCGAGGCACTGAGCATGACCAGTTCACTTGGATTGTGAACATAGCTCAGGCATCGTCGTTCTTATCCTTGTTCTCTATCAGATATTGCAACTGTGGGACAAGAAATTGATGTTTTATTCAAAAGGAGGTTGGAGAATGTGAGGTGGAGATTAACCAAACACCGTGCGTCGCGTTGTTAAGTACGAAGTCTCAACGTACCAGTTATCGGATCTATGACGTTAAAGTAATCAGAATACCGGGCTAGCGATAGTCATGACTACGACGCGCCGTTGCTCACAGATCACTATCCCGAAATCTATGATCACCACAATTTTCCGTTCTCAAGATAGTTTTGTCGGTGTCTTCTAAATAAACCTTCGGCTTGAGGTAGAAAGCCCAAGGTATGGCTTCTCAACTGTTTTCATCGTCGATCCGGTTGAATGGTTTGTCAGAACGTTTCTGATATTTAGTTCGCACGAAGAAGAGAGGAAAGTAAAACTATGATGTAGACCACTTTTGACACTTTCTCAAATCAGCATTAGTGTGAACAATTGACTTTTTCTTAAAGCTGCTTTGATAAAGAGTATCGAGTACACCTTCGAACCGGTAACTTCCGGGTTTCCAGACGATGCTGATTAATTTCTCAGGCGATGCACACTGGGCCGGTGGTCTGGCGTATACGAGCATGGACTCTTAACACGAAAGTTTTTCGGCTCGGACCTTAATCTATCTTGCTGTTTGATGAATGCAAACGTGTCTTAACCCTGCCGTGAACTGCATGTGGTTAAGTTTTTGAATGACTAACCAGCTGGCAATCACTCTGTGGATGGCGCACATGCGCATGAGTGTTGATGAGCTTCTGTAAATGATGATGATCTACAGCCTAATTTTTTCCACTACGTTAACGTTGTGGACCAGGCTTCAGTTCAGAAACCACGCTGATTAGTACTTCGGTCCTACCAGGTACAGCCAGGCGATAGCAGATTGACCAAAGAGGGGCAGCCACACGAAAAGCGTTTATATTCGTAATGTCGTATGCCCCGTCAATAACTATGTAGGCTTGCTTAGGTGTTGAGGTACGGTCTTACGTGCGTACAACGGAGCCATTTTTATACCCTAGCTTGCCAACTTTGTAACTGCCTTCATCTGGTCTGAAGAAGCTTCTGTGTCAGAAGTGAAACGTCTACCAGCAAACCAAATTGCCGATTGTTCACAAGTTGTTCTGAAGTTGAATTAACGTTTATACCAGAGATAGTAACTCAGTTATAGATAACTATATCCGTTCACCACATAGTGTGCGGTGAGCACATTTGCATGATTCATCGTTTATGGCACGCAGGTGCTCCCATGACCTTGTATTTGTCTACTGTAGTGACCTGAAAAATCAAATGATTAGACTGACCAAAAATATTGTAGTCCCAAAGAAGAGTTATAACGGTAACGGATATGCGCAAAAGGTATGCGTACAAATAAGACGGTTCAAAATTTTTTCTCATCAATTCTTTCCAGAATCAACAGCAGCTTTGCAGGTGTGCTAATTTACCACAATATGGAGTGTTGACTGTCTAGTCTATCGGTAAGATGTGCTAGTGGGGAATCATTACATTCGTGTCTCCGTTCTTGTACAGCTTGATCTTTAGTAGAGCAAGGGATCCTCCCACAAGCAACCAATTGTGTTACTTACTCCTAATTTCAGACCACAAAATGTAACCCGACTTGGTAACCCACGACATGTGAGCAATGTCGACTGTGTTGTTTTCGAACTCGACCACGTGAAACATCTGGAATGTCAAAAGTTATTAATTGCCAGTTGAATATGGTAATCACAATAACAGTTAAAAGAAAACAGCAATGGGCGTTAAATATTTCCTTTTGTGATATACTCCATGTATGTACATTGTGGTAAAAATATTATTGTCATTCAAGAGTAAAGGCAATTCTTTTAATTGAATTAGCTCACAATCCACCCACGTACTGTTCACTTATAGGTGGGAAAAAACGTAAATGTTAAACCTTGGTGATGACAAACACGTATCAAAGAGATCGCGGCAACTTGCAAATCTTCGAATACGAATTTTTTCTACATTAACGACGGTTATGACAGCTGGCATTTTTCCAATTAACACAATCTTTTTGGGTTTCTTGTCGGAGTAGAGTGACTTTCTGAAAACAAACTACGGGTCCTTCTTTACTGCCACTCGTACGATGGAAGATTGAGCGTCAGCTAGTGCTGCGGTTTTGAGATCCGTATCCGGTCTGTACATTTTTTTCCTTGTGTGCCTGAAAACCTGTACCGGGGACAAATTAGGCGCGTATATGAAATTACGCAGTGTCCGCATGTACTACTCAAAGGAAGTACTGAGTACGAGTTCAGCGTACCCTGCAAATGTACGTCGGCACACAAATGGCTTGCACAGTGCAACGCGATCACAAGCTGTGACTCACTATATATCCCAGGAAATTGTTCCCAATGTTTTTGATATCGACGACTCTACGAAGCCTAGGTAGTCGCGATACCACTTTTTACTGTGGAGTATATAGGTGCGGATTGAGAAATTCATGAAGTTCTCATATACCTTTCCATCTATCAAACCTCTCAACGCAACAGATCCATTGTAATTAGAAATTGCGGGAATTCTGTTGCCTTCCGACATTCGTAGTTAATGAATGTTCGTCATTTCCGAGGAATGTCAACGGATAGGACTGCACGGATCAGGACGATTCTGTGGTTAAACCCTTCATTGACACTGGAGCCTAGACGAGTGTTCATTTGAAGTGGTCCAGATCTTCAAAGTCCAATAAGTCTTTTCGTTATGTCCAAACAAACCACGTGGAATACATGCAGTCGTGCCTGTGTTCAGTGATTCGAAATGTCAGTTTACAATTTCCAGTTGTTTCGGCCTTGTAGATTCTCCTCGGTATCACACTCACCTGGGATTGAACCTACGCGTTCGTGGTCCTATGTTTTAACATAACCTGTACGGGATTTCATGCAATAAACAACTTCGTAGGCCAAGCGTCTTTTGCGGTCACAGCAGCAGTACGTCAATTCCTGGGGCATTCTTTTGGATCGCTTTTGCGAATTACTTTTAGATCTGTCCAACTGTGGATGCTTCTGCATCAGAGGTATGCGCTTTCAAAGGAATGAGGTGGAGTAAATTGTTAACGTTGCAGATCAACGTGAGTGAAGCCTTGTATGCAACCATGTTCATCAAATGGAAATAAACCGAGTATTGATATACTAGAGTGAAAACACTGTTATTTTCAAAGAAACTCTTTTTGATCAGCTTGTTTTTCTCTCTCGTACTGTGGATGTGTCGTTCATTCAGTCGTACCACTGAAAATTGTAAAAAGGTTTTTGGGTGCAACAGTGATATTTAACGAAGATCAAGTGAATGATGAATGTCGAGAAGTGAGCACTCATTTGTCAAGGTACAGTGAGTCATTAACTTGAGCTTTGCATGTCAAGTCACCCTAACTGTCCACTTCCGTTTTCTGCTTATTCATTTGTTCTTCGTGTATTTGCCTTTGTTTAGAAATCTGTCATTTTATGAATTGTTGATAAGGTCATCGACCCATGGATGCAGCTTAAAGTCAAAAATATATGTGCTTTTATTTTGTCTCATCACCATTATCAGCAATAACAATAGCAGTTTGTCAGTGGCGTTGATACCTGAGCAAAATCCAACCACGATGAAAAAAGAGAAACCATGTCCTAGGTCCTAAAAATAAAAGAGAGAGAGAGTTGGGATGGGTCTTAATATACGGAACCTTTTGGCTTACGTTTTTTAATTAAACAACTGAGTTGCAAGTGAAAATAAGACTGCATCTGCAAGGCATTGTCTTTTTGGCTTTCATTACCTTGCTTCGTTACTTGCATTCGCCTTGCAGGCATCTCGACCAAACCGATAACATTCATGGCATTGTACCTGATTGGTAGCAATCTCCCCTAACTTTTGTAACAAATAACTTTGCGAATCAAACAGACCAGCTTGGGAGACGAATCCACCCTACCATCGTTGTATAACAGGCAGTTTCGTTGTGAGTAATATACTACTCACAAGCGACATTCGGGAACAAAGGGCAAGCCCCAACGCCAGGAAGACGACGGACCAGAAGTGAATATTGGAATAGTGTGCACGCGCTATGGGAGAAGTGCCACCAGGGCGAATGACAACGTACTGCTACCCAATGTATGTGAACGCATATCAGCCGTGCAAATGAGTGTACACGTTTGTGGTCCCATGTTGCCTGATTATGAATAACCGAAGACGAGCTTGTTCGCTATACAATATTTTCCATGATTACACTGAGAATTTTCGCGCAAGTCGTCATCTTGTGAAATGGTCAGCGCAAATCAACAAATTTAACCGTTTGAGGACAGTATGGGGCTCACCACCTCGGGTGTTGGTCGTAGGACATGTGCCAAGCGATAAAGACACGCTAAATTGCCCGTTTGCGTGAAGGTTAGTATTAAAACATTCATACTAGAGACATGGGCGGCTCCAATCGCCGACCCCTTTTTTGCTCTGGGCATAATTAAGGGTGTATGCCTCGATGAAGCAAGTTATGCAGTGCACCAAGCACTGTGCGGCGGAATTGGGCCCGCACCATGGGATTTGAAAGTGGTTCAAAGGACTTTTCACTCTGAAGATGTCAGATTTGCAAGAGAGCTTAATCGACGGGGGTTCCTGGTCTCTGGTTCAGTGAATTGTGTGCTTGTTACTGTCACCTAGTCGATGCTATTAACAGCAGAGGCACTGACGTTGTGAATGCATGAAGGAACGTAGGCGATAGGCTTGGGCACCTGTACGTACAGTTTTATCCTTCATCGAACCAATATGTTGCAATAGGAACCGTCATCAAGGGAAATCTACCGATCAATATGTGACGGCATTGAGGTAACTGTCGTGAACTTGCAATTATTGCAAGTGTATGTTTTTGAGGAGCAGAACGTTACTATTGGCCGGTCATGCCCAGTAGGATTAAGGACCATTCAGCGAATTGAGCCGAATTCACAACTGAACTAAAGTAAGTGGAACTGTGTTGCTGAGAGAACGGCCGAAAAGACCCTGCGAACTATTTGCAGCTATATATTCACCTATGACGAGAAACAATACATTGTCACAGTATACTATTCCTCAGACGACTTTGAAACTGACTGGCTTAGCCGTACCGCCGGAGGTGCAGTCGTACAGTAGCTGCGTACTCACTTTGGCGACTACAATTTACCGTAGTTTTTCTCTGATGATGGACCTCCGTTTGTGAGCGTCAAATTCAAGACTTTCAGATAGGTGGGGATTTGAGCATCCAACGAGCTTTACGTGATATAATCAATCAAACCAAAATGTCAAATTGGCATTTAAGACTTCTTATTGCCGAAGATTCACGGGATGAGTCGTATCCAATGCTTCTGGAGAGTAGAGCAATGCCGACTGAGACGATTGGATACATTTTATGCAGCAAATGCTCGGGCGAGGGTTGCGGATAATATTGTTGTCATCCGGACCGTTACGTTATGACATATTGGACGAGTCAACTGTTCACATGAACTTACAGCGACGCAACAATGAAGCAAAAATGTGTACTATGGTCGGGCGGTTTGGAAACTTACAAGCCTCATTACGGAAGTGAAGATGCGGGTTCAAAAACTGGAGCCAAGCTTCGACAAGTCAACGGTATCAAGCCTTACTAGCAAACTGTGATTGGCGTGCATCGTAAGAACAGTTTACCTCGCGTTTAATTCAAATATCGAGGAAGACTCGTAATTCCTACCAAGATTTTCAATGGGAGGAGAACAGCCGCCACGTAAGGAATGAACCAGCAGAGAGAGTGTGGTCAGCAGATTTCCATTATGGGCACACACAACACAGTTTATTACTAGAACATAGGCCCCTTAAACCAGTGTGGATTTCTAACACTCTGATAGCTGCGGTTTGATTCTGTACCGTGGCGGAGTTCCCTTGCCTCCGAATCTCAATTGCTATCGACACAACCATCTCCCGCTCATCCGAAGGGGCGGGCTCCTTCACCTTTTCTGACCGTGCCGTTATCCGTTCTCAGTTACAACTTGAACGTGATTATCAAGGCTCAGCTTTATTCTATCCATCACGGCCTTGAACCGTACGTCAACGGGCCGATGGTCAGCAACCAGTAGAACCAGGTGACCGACCTTAGCATTTCGCTTGACCTCGATCCACTTATGATGCGTTAGACGCATAGTAGATACTACACACTCGAGTCTTTTCAAAGCACACTGGCCGAATTTTGCGTCTATCTTCATCTTTTCACGGATCTATCCGGCAGCGTGATTATACTGAACGATAAGCCGGTATTTGGTTTTAACAGCAACCGATCTTTTTGGCCTAAAACCGAGGATTTGTCCGGGTCGTCGTAGATTGAAACCGACAGTGTGTCATTCAGGATTCTCTTGGCTTCTGTCAAGTAAGTGCAGAGATTCCATTACGACAACCTATGTTTTCATACGACAGTCTGTAGGATTCGTAGAACTGGGCGGGAGGTTTGAAACGTCAGTTGATTACTCAACTCACCAAAGTTAAATCGATTTTGTCTCAGTCAAAGGTAGCCGGTCCTCCTTTAATCTCTGATTCTACGCCGGCCAAGTTGGGTCTGTTATCGCTGAGCACAATTTCTGGCGCATCTCAACGGCCAACATACTTCGCAGTCATCAAAAATGAGTCCGTTGATATTGACTGCGCTCCTTCCAGATGTATAGTTTCGGTCTCTAAACAAGTGGGCAGACAGTTGTTTGTTTAACAAATGCTTCTCGAAGTTCAAACCCCCGGGAAACTAACATGCTGTAAGCCGTTTACTGGACCCCAGCGGCTGCTGTGCGATCAACGGGGAGTGGGGTCTTCCCTAGTTTGAATGGCTTTGCCGACAACACTTCACACTTTTTTCTGCTTTATCAACACTCAACACATTTTAGCCACGTGTATGACCATCCAAAACCTCTTTCAAATAGACAACAAGACGTGGCTAACTCCCATGTGAACTTCAATTTCACAGTAGTGTCTGATAACCACACCCGTAACAAAACAACGAAGTGACAATATAATCAATTGCGCATCAACATAACTGATTCGAGACCCTTCCACACAAGTACGAAACACCGTTTATAGTGAAAGACTTCATTTGAACCAGTGCACCCCGTTGGTCTCTAGCGAGTCTTGTAAAGTTATTGTTAAGCGCGTTCTGCCGCCCCAGTCGAACGGAGGGCAAGCATGCTAGATTCGGTTCTAACTTGCGCAGGGAACCCAACATAATGGAACACTGTCGAACAGCCTGTACATAAATAAAAAAACTCCTTCAGCCGTACTGACCACGATATCGCGCGCAGTAAAAAATATCAGTAGGAACAACGTGAAACAAAGTTCAGGTGTCACTATGCGTTACCAACGTTAGCTAATCGCAACATCTTCATTGATTCTAGTCCTTCATTTTGAAACAGTTGAGGCAACGTAGTGGGTGGCCAAGAACTCTTCGATCTCCAGGAAAAGGTCATGCGTGTCAGTCGTGCATGTAGTTAACGAGAACAAATATCGCAGGCTTCTTGATAAGCTTTGTTCGCCGGGCTTAACTCAGACGGACTGTGCCGCCACTGACAGCGCAGATTGTAATTGCGACTTAGTTGAAGGCCATTAACCTCAAATGTGACTAATCGAAGAGATGTTTCTCAAATACTGCAGCACGATGATAGAGTTCGTCCAAAGTGTTGCTTTGTTCAAGATTAACTTGAGCTCGATTGTTATTAATCCCCTAATCTGGGTGTCCAAAGTTGTGGCTGTTAGGTTCTCCCTTAGGACGAACAGGGACTTTACGCATGCAACCCGGGATTTTCCCAACAAGAATCCGCAGAGGATATTGTCATTTTCTAAAATTTCCTAAGAAACATTGCCGCGCACACGGTCGCAGGAATTCCGCGGAGAAGTACATGCTGATGATCGAGTTGTGATGATTGGCCCTGTGGGAAGGGGCACCACCCTCGGCGGCCATTAAATTCATCACGGTTTTGTCGGCGGACAGCTCTCGGCTGTCCTGCAAGTTCGCTTTATCTCTGCACTGCCCACTGAACATGTTTCGATACGATCGGCTTCGGTTTGAAATGAGCATGGGATGAGCGGAGGCTGCGGCCATCATTTCCAGTTCACGTTGCTGGTTGTTCATGATTTGTTGGCAAACGCTGCTGATCCTTTCAGTTGATTTCTGCAGATGAATGTCACCGCTTTGGTCATGGCGCATCATGGAGCTACGTATGGCCTCCACGCGGCTGTTTTCCCGGGTTTCAAACATCGGAAACCTCACAGGCGGGCTTTTACACCACTTGCTGGCAAATGGAATCAACTACTGCTGCAAGCTGCTGAAGAACGCTGGGTCCAGTTGCTGGATTTCTTGCAGTGAGGTTAAAACATTACGGTGCTGCTGGTGCACCTTTGCAAAAATTTGGGACAGCAACGAGATCCAGATGTTATTATAATTATACTGATGAAAAAACTAGACTCACACGCTGCCTTGTGTTCCTCAGGTGGCGCACTTGGCACGATTGTTGTCGTGCTAGCGACGATTCTTGTGTAATCCTCGCTTGGATGGCGGCGGTGTCATCAATGTTCATCGCTCTTGCGCTTGAGGGCCCTCTAAGTTAGACGAAGATGCAGACAAACTGGGCGATGACATCGGTCCTGTCGTTCGTCAACCATCCGAAGCAAATCAGCATCCCAATCCCATTTGCATCTTTGAGAACAAGGACGAACAGAAAGTAACCACTCGAACAGATTCGGTGTGGCGTCTGTCCCTGTCACTTTATGCTATGGTTGATACACAATCTACCACTCGTTAGTCATGAGGGGTAACTGTGAGACACAACTGTCACCGTCCGGAAGACAGAGGGCATGCTCTTAATCGCAAAGTTTTCTGGAAAGTACTGGTAATTGTGAATGGGCTATTCCATACGCCGTTTTTGGCAAGCAAATTACTTATTTCCTTATTTGAGCCGTCCTTGTCGAATTTACTACTACTTGCGTGAACGCACATACACGCTGCATTAGTCCATGCGAAATCTCTTCGATCTCCTCTCCATTCAGACGTCGGTGACAAGGCTCCACTTGGGTAGCGATGGCCTCCATCTGGTAATTGTGTATGGCGTACATTTTTGTCACCGGTATAAACCTTTCAGCGCTTCAATTAACGTTGACAAAGACTGGTATCTTTTTCGCTTAGACAATGACTAAAATAGCTTTGGATCTGTGGTCGACCTCAAATGTTGCCGGAAGTTACCGGCTGAATCTACAATAAATGGCACAGTACAAACTTCGGCTGAAAGCGGCGCATAGAGTGCCGACCGCGAATTCATCGCGGTTTGATTAACGAATAGTCCAGTCATGTAGCCGGTTTTCACTCAGTAGTTCATTGGCTGGGTTTACACCTCAGTTTCATTGAGTTGGTTGCCCTCGATATCAATTGTTGATTTGAAGAAAGAGAGAACGGCCAGTATGGCACAAAAATCCTAGGACAGTTTTTCCGCCTGCCGAGGAGAGTAGGCTGTTTACCGGGTGTTCCCCGTGTGAGCTCATCGCTGACATCGTGAAAGATGGATGAAATAAGTTTGATAAACGGATAGCAGGCGCACAACAGTTGGGCGGAAACCGACTGCTTTTTCGCCTTTTTTGGACTATGCCAGCAGTGGCGCCTTCTCCCGAACCTATACTGTGGGCTTCCTTACTGTCGACCTGCCGATTTTGTTTCAGGAGTATTTTTAGCGTTGTCGTGCTTCGATGACCATTCCAAATCTGCGATCCAGCTGGTGCAGAGCCACAAAGGGGCTAAGTTCGGGAGACAGCTGGCGGTTGTTTGCTGGGATTGTGTGGCTTTGGCGAAAATTGTGGGTTCATAGGAGAGCCTGCGATTCGAGTGTTTATCGACCTGTGTGGCTATGGCTTTTGGTTATAAGATGAGTGCGCGGTCGGGGCAGTTAGAACAGGGAGTCAAGTGATCAGTGTATGGGCGCTCCCACAAAGTTTTACTGCGCGTTCGATGAGTTACTTAGTGAAAATAATTCAAAAAGCAACAACCAGCACAGTAAGTTTTGTATTGCCACGATCGAAGAAGAAGAAGGAAGTGATCGGTTAGCAATCGTCCTGCATGCAGCGCGCGGAATGGGAAAGTGGAGAATTTTAACGCTAGCGGAAATAGGGTATACAATTGGGCTGAAACAAACATGCCTCATCAGAAAGTGTCAAATTGTGTGACGAAATGCCAACTAAAATTAGGTCTCTGTAAGAGGTTGGTACAGCAGGTGTGAGGAGAATGAATGGCTGAGGTTGAGCCATCAATATTGGTCATCGGATTGATCAATCCATCATTTGGTTGGTAAAAAAATGGAGAAGAACAGCCTCCAAGAGTTATATGTCACGATGCCTGGAATCAAACATTCGGGCGCGGCAATAATGAAACATGAAAAGCAGACCTAATATCTCAGGATGAGACAGGAAATTTAAATCACGAGCCTAAAAGCTCGAAATTTTCAATTGAAACTGACTTCATAGTTGGCAGAATTCATGCTGAGACCTCTCCATACCTTTTACAGTGCCGTAGAAAATTTTTTTGCCTTCAACGGTCAGCTGTGTTACATTTCAAGTTTAAATAGACAGCCCCTCTAACCACTTCTTCTAGCCATATTGAACACCCATTTGCACAGACGTCAGGCGTTTTGTTGAGTGAGTAGGTAAAGACAAGGTCACCCCTCGTCCGACGGAAATATAGTGAACAAATGTTCAGTTTGGTAACGCGTGCCATATATGGCTTAGTGTAGCGACCACAATGAATGATATTTTTGATAGTCGCATTCACCTGTACACTTTTGATGATTTTGGTTTTTCACCTACTTTTGTTTTAGTCAAGCCATCCCTTTTGTAATATCCGTCCCGGGGCTAAAAACACAACTCGCTGACAGTGTGTACGCACTATAGGAGATTTGCCACCGAAGGCAAATGATGTACGATTGCCTAATGTGTGTGAATACACTTCAGTTATGCAAATGAGTCTACGCGTTCGTGGTCTCATGTTTTAACATAACCTGTACGGGATTTCATGCAATAAACAACTTCGTAGGCTAAGCGTCTTTTGCGGTCACAGCGGCAGTACGTCAATTCCTGGGGCATTCTTTTGGATCGCTTTTGCGAATTACTTTTAGATCTGTCCAACTGTGGATGCTTCTGCATCAGAGGTATGCGCTTTCAAAGGAATGAGGTGGAGTAAATTGTTAACGTTGCAGATCAACGTGAGTGAAGCCTTGTATGCAACCATGTTCATCAAATGGAAATAAACCGAGTATTGATATACTAGAGTGAAAACACTGTTATTTTCAAAGAAACTCTTTTTGATCAGCTTGTTTTTCTCTCTCGTACTGTGGATGTGTCGTTCATTCAGTCGTACCACTGAAAATTGTAAAAAGGTTTTTGGGTGCAACAGTGATATTTAACGAAGATCAAGTGAATGATGAATGTCGAGAAGTGAGCACTCATTTGTCAAGGTACAGTGAGTCATTAACTTGAGCTTTGCATGTCAAGTCACCCTAACTGTCCACTTCCGTTTTCTGCTTATTCATTTGTTCTTCGTGTATTTGCCTTTGTTTAGAAATCTGTCATTTTATGAATTGTTGATAAGGTCATCGACCCATGGATGCAGCTTAAAGTTAAAAATATATGTGCTTTTATTTTGTCTCATCACCATTATCAGCAATAACAATAGCAGTTTGTCAGTGGCGTTGATACCTGAGCAAAATCCAACCACGATGAAAAAAGAGAAACCATGTCCTAGGTCCTAAAAATAAAAGAGAGAGAGAGAGTTGGGATGGGTCTTAATATACGGAACCTTTTGGCTTACGTTTTTTAATTAAACAACTGAGTTGCAAGTGAAAATAAGACTGCATCTGCAAGGCATTGTCTTTTTGGCTTTCATTACCTTGCTTCGTTACTTGCATTCGCCTTGCAGGCATCTCGACCAAACCGATAACATTCATGGCATTGTACCTGATTGGTAGCAATCTCCCCTAACTTTTGTAACAAATAACTTTGCGAATCAAACAGACCAGCTTGGGAGACGAATCCACCCTACCATCGTTGTATAACAGGCAGTTTCGTTGTGAGTAATATACTACTCACAAGCGACATTCGGGAACAAAGGGCAAGCCCAACGCCAGGAAGACGACGGACCAGAAGTGAATATTGGAATAGTGTGCACGCGCTATGGGGAAGTGCCACCAGGGGCGAATGACAACGTACTGCTACCCAATGTATGTGAACGCATATCAGCCGTGCAAATGAGTGTACACGTTTGTGGTCCCATGTTTAACATGACCTGTACGGGAGTTCGTGCAATAAACGAATTTGCTGGTCAAGCGTCTTTGCGGTCGTAACACCATGACTAGCTTACTAATAGGTATCTTCGATTATCCTTGTCTGACGTGAAGCCTAGACACATTGCTTGCAGTCTTGAGGAAAAGAGCTCGATGTGAGACTTAGCTGGATGGCATCCTTAGCTGATTGCCCGAACGCCTTACATACCCTTAAACACTTGCAGGAATTAGCTCACATGACTCACACTATCACATATCTATTTCCTCTCCTCTCTGTTACTTACTCGTTGACGTGACCCGATTTATGCTTCTGAAAGCAGATATCGACTATTTGAAGAAGTTTAATCAAAACAGAGAGAAGACATATATCGCGAGATGTTAACATTTCGATTTACTCTCATCAGTCGCAAACGTAAAACCAGCAAATTTTATACAAACTGCGTATAGCAACAACAATTGAACGAACCAACCACATAGTTCTGACCTTTCACGCGCTAATAGTGCAATCAATTCCACGGCAAGGAGATTGATTGCGTCAGCGCCTTCTGTGCACACAAAACTGGCCGATGTTGTTTGATTAGCAATGCCTCGCTAATCGCTAACAGTTTCGGGTTGCGATTATGTAACAATATCTTGAACGATTCGACAGGGTCAACTAGGTGACCGGTTGCTAAGATTGTTTGGTGATCGATGAGGCCGGGGTCTTCGAGCTTGTTACAGATAGCAGGTCATTTTTTGATATCGCAGGTGACGGTTTGCTTCCCCTCTGTGGTTA
>LOND01000964.1:17138-28174 GCA_014220965.1 Paragonimus kellicotti | reverse complement strand
AATCCCAACGCGTGAATAATAACGCATCAGTTACATTGTGAGAAGTAGTTTTTTGAATGACGACGAACCACAAAGGTCGCACAATGTTTTTTGCAAGTATGGGAAATAACATTGGGTTTATTTTTGCACCTTGATGTTAAACATCCTTTTCTTTATTCCTGTTACACAAATGTGTTAAAACGTCAGATAGGGTTGGAACGCTTGTACCGTCGTAGCGCCCACGTAATTCTGTCACTAGAACAAATATAAACTCTTTTCCAGCCAACTTTAAAAACCAATGCCTCTTCGTAACAAACGTATGCATACCGTTACGTCTAGGAAATCTTCCACAAACAGACATCACTCACAGTTTAGATATGCATCAGCCGTTATGCATCCGCAGAATGCCGTCAGTAATGTCGGTCCCACATTGGTTTTCAAGTGTAGAATAAGACTGTTAGGTTTCTTCCTGTCAGAATACTGAATATGCGCACTTTGATGCAAAGTTGAATGCAAAGGAACAGGGTTTCCTTGTTTCATTTGATATTTCGTAATATGTCGATCAATCGATCTGTTCCAATAGGAGGGCTTTTAATATGATCAAATACTATTCTCGTTTTTGTCTGGAATCCTTTGGTGTTAAAACGTAGGGCTGTATGTCGTTTGATCAGCACGCATGCTGAGGTCGGGGTGGTGAAGACAATATCAACTGTAGCGTTATAACTTTTATCGAATAATCTCTCCACCAGAAGCAACATCATGTCTAACGCCAAAAGCTGGTCGATTCGCACTTCCCGGTCTTGTGCACCCAAGTACAGCAACATGGTGAACACCCGTTTGACCTTTATATCCCCTAACATCAAAACTTTTACCCAGTACTTCTCTACACTGCTCGGGATGAATGTAATTCACCATATCCCGACTTTCAATGACATCAGTTGCCAATCGATCCTAGAAGAAAAGTGAAGAGTATAAGCATTTTTCAGTGAATTCCTCGAATACAACATGTATCTAGGTGAACCGATCGTCGTATCCTCGTCTGTTACGACTGAAGGTATCATCGAAAGGAATCGTTTTCTTATCGCACAAAACCGGTTTCGATGCGTACTTTGTAGGGATTCGGAACTTTTTGCTCCATATCGCAATCTCTTCAGCCATACACTCTTTCAGCAGCCTATAAATTAATAAACACTTTCACCTTTTATAAAAGAACCGTTAGAGCAGGACGATCCTTGATAGTTCAGAGCATATAGTCACTTGTAAAAAGCTAGAATGCGGCATATACGCTATAAATCGAGCAAATGAGTTTTCTCTTTAGACGAGAATAACAATGAGCACGTTCATTGCAGGTGTTCATCCATTACACACATCCCTCCCGCCCATTCTTAACTTCCTCCTAACGTCGTCTGCGACGAGAACAATAAGAGGTTACAATGCACTTAATATTGTGTTACCGTTCGGACGCAGCCAACACTAACCCATACATGCAAAAATAGAGGTAGAGAGAACGCGTAGCTCAGGAAATGCACAGATTATATTCTGATGAACGCACCGTTGATCAGTGAAGGTGTGACCAATCAGAACAAAACACGAGACCTAGCACGAGCGTGGGGCACGCAATCAGTAATGACGCAGTGTTTGCTAACCATCGTAATCACCTCTAAAACCCGACTATCGAAACCGTAGTCACACTGGTGCCGCTTGCTTAACTTTCCATGTCGCCACGTTGATATGCACCAAATGGACAGAAGAACGAGATGGTGTAGTCCGCACGGTTGTGCGTGAATGGCCCTATGAACTAGTTCTCACAAATGAATGTGATTGCGCTTTGAAGACGCTAATTCAGATGTGCCTAATGTGAGGTCAATGGCGCAGTGGTCAACACGGTTGCCTCATGAAAGCGTGGCCGGAGTTCTAGTCCCGGCAGTGGCAAGGATATGCACTACTGACGAGCTCTAATGAGAGCGAAACTCGAGTCTAGTGCTTCTTTTCGAAAGAAGCTGACAGATAAATCTGTGGGAATGCAACAGCGGCGATCGATTTCTCGCGACCATCTGCTGTACGTTCACTTTGGGGTCTCAGCATCACTCACTAAGGGTGGAGAAAGTAAACCGTTGTTGGCATCACGCCCAAATGTACCTCTATACGACATCACGACGTATCCTCGTTACAACTGAAGTCTGGATCGGATACGGCCCTTTAACTCACCTCAGAGATAAACACTTTTAGCCATGTCTAGCACTCGATTAATTTACGCAGTCTCTTCAAAGTGTGACCCAGGACGAAACATATGGAATCCACTGTATAAAATCCTGAATACAAGTCACGGAGACCAAACTTTTTGAACGACGTTGCTGGGATTTACAAAAGACAAGGGCTAAGGGAAACTATCACAGTCCGGTAGATTCAGTTCCCAGCGAAATGTCAGCAGTTAAGATAATGACGGATTACTCACAAGTTGTTCTCAAGTTTTGGTTTCTCGATGTGCGTCAAACATGCTCCGGATGACCACAAGAAACAAAACGTAGTGCGACTGCAAAAACCCAAGCTATGAGGCTGAAGGTTGTTGTGAACACAGAAAACAAGCTATATAAACCTAATAGGCAAGGAGTTAAGCAGCGTCAGCAGAAACGGTTCCAGAGTCCATAATCGAATCAAGAATCAATACGATGAACGAGTTCATTCATACAGAAGAGACAGGCGTTTGACCAGAAAATACTGTGAAAAACCTAAATTCCAGATAGATGCTACCCAAACATATAACTAACAAACACATCACTAAAATTCACTGAAGTACTGGTAGACTACTTGACGCGTCTGGGCATGTTGTTCGTGTCGCTGGTTCGAATTCGACCGAAGTCCACGCTTTTCGTAACTTGGTCTCCTATGAAATCATCAAACCTGCCTGTTGGGAAAAGGCACTTTTTCCCCAAAATTCGCCTATTTGCTGAGAAAAATGGAATTTTCATTTTTGGGAATTTGAATGCCCGTCAGAATTCTCGAACATTCGAGAATTCACGCTCGCCTCTGATTGGTCCGTTGGGTGGCCTAGGCCCAAGGCCGCTCAAAACCTATAAATACAGTTGCTGTAAACCACTATTTTGCCTTCGGGCTGAGCAGCAAATAAAGCTCGTTTGAAGGCCGTCTTTTTCCTTACTTGTTGGGGGGTTCTAAGTTGCGAGAGTTGGGTTCCGATATTTGCGCTCTGATTTTCGTGCAGTTTTGCGATATCGTTGCGTTCGTTCGTGATAGAGATACTGCTCGTGGTCTTTGCGTTTGTTCTTGTCTTTCTCTATCAGGGAGGTCATAACATTACCACACTACTTATCAGCAACGTGACTATCGTTGGTCAACAGCATTCACCTATTCGTGCACAAAAACAACCAACAGTGACGCTCGGTTGGCCATACTAAAGAATATGTGAATATATATGAGCTTAAATATTTTTATCTCAACATTGTTTGACCCAAATCTGATCGACTTAAAAAACACTGTTAGTTTCTAAGTTTAAAAGAATGCACACAATAATCGGACCATTTTACAACCTGTGCCCTCCCAGTTCGCTGACTGAGCGCACAGATAAATGGTTGGAAACTTAGGCTGCTTTGTAACATTGTTCAATCTCCTGGTGATGTCAAATGTACTACTAAAGACTGCGTAGTTTAGGCTGAAAGGTCGGCTTTCATGCCGATCAGTCCATACTTACGCCAATAAGCCAACGTTATCAGTGCTCTATACCATTAACAGGATGCAATAATGTAAAAAAATGTTTTTACATTACATTCTTATCACTACAAACTGGTTTTTAAATATAACCGGTATGTTAATACGGATGCGCGAAAATACCGTGATTTCGTTGCAATGTAGCTTAGAAATGACACGAGTTAGCTAAATTAGGCCTTCACGAAGTAAGTCGATAAGCAATGATAACGAAAAAAGGACTGCGAATTTTTCTTCACTTTGACCGTCTTTTGAGTGTCTTTCAGACATTCAGTCAAGACCCACAAAAGACAGTCTTGCAAATTGTGGGTTGACCATCTTTATGTGCTTCTAGAGCCATGACTTATTTTGGGAACCCTATTAAATTTCCACTTTCAAATTTAGGTCAAAACAATAGAGGACTTGAGCCTATCGAATGACCGATGGAAGTGACTTCATACCGTTGGCACTGCAGCAGAGCATCAAAATAAGGTGTTCTTTAAAACACATGTCTCTGTGACAGAGCGCTTACGCTACTAGACTTTTCGGAGTTTCACTCAGCTTTTCCCTCTGCTGTTTCAGTCACCACTTCGTCGGCCTCACTGCAAAAATGCGATGTGATGTTGTGTTGCTTTAAACCTAGACAGCGATGAGTTACTGTTTTTAAATTCAAAGCACTCAAAACATTGCGAACTCAGCGGCCTGTTCCTGCAGTACTGCATTGCTGGCAGGTAAATTGGTCAAATGAAAATGTAAACATCAGTTATAGAGTTTGTCCTTTGAACTTTCACGGTTGAATGAGTGAATGTTCGTCGTCATACGCTCAATCCAGTTAACTTTCTGTGAGGAAATTATGACAAATCAGTCAGCCTTGCACATTTGTACAGGTAGCTAAATTGTGGTCCTTGACAGTCAAGAACACACTTCCGGTCGGATCGTACTGAGTCGAGTGAAATGGTGAGTAGTAGTCGGCAGAGGTGACATAACGGAACAGTGTTAAAAAATCATAAGTAATAACAAAAAAGGCCTCTTTCAATCTAGGTGAGTCGATAACTAACCAGTACAAGTGTAAACGTGCAGGTTGTGAATAAACTGTGTCCTTTTCATACCAGGTCATGCCAAGCCACCTAAACGACGCTAACTACACTTGTTCATNGCCAACTGCTAGCGGTGTCCACAAGGAGTATTCGGTAAACGAAACAGCGGGTGAGCATACCTAGTACATGATCCATTCAACAGAACCTATGGATCCCTAAAGACTGTTCAAATTAACCAGTCCGATCCTCGCTACCAAGTATCTCCCTCCAAACGTCATCGTCGGTGTCACCGATGCACACGGCTAAACGGATGCATCGGCAGTCGAATAAATGAATTCGGTTCATGCCCTTCATCATGATTCACGGATGTACAGTAACAGGGCTGTTACAGTTGTCTCACAGATGCGTCCCTTGTGGTCCAGAGACGCTTTCATCACTAAGAACGACAGACTTGAAAAGATCGCCCAGGTGAAGATACGAGTGTATTGTATATTTCCTATACGCCCGTCACTGCTGGCATACCTTCCTAAGTACACGGATAGACCAGTAAACTCCGGTCGCCGTATGAGCTACACAGAGAGCACTACAGATAACTTGATACACGTACCAACACACATGTGTCGATTTGGTTGCACGTCCAATCAGAATCACTAGTTGCGCACGTTGATATTGCCGGACGAAAAAACCTTGATTCATCTACGCCGACTCATCCCAACCAAATTGGGAACAGGATGGGAGTTCACGAAGCCTATGCGATTTTTCGAGACCATGGCAATCAGATGTCAGACTTTCCTGTGCTCGAAGCCACTTTGCTTCCGAGGCGAGGCTACTTTACTGGTCGATGACGTCAGGGTTTTTCACTTGCGATCCTCTGCATCCCCTACATGTTTACCACTTCTGTGTCTGTCTCTTATCATTGGACCCCGGCACCGTAGAGCTTTGTTCTGATTCTTAAAAGTGGTGTGACTCAAATGTAAGAAAATTTACTCCTGAGAACATCACGTAGATTGTCTTTTAAGTGCCCTATTCAAATACAGTGTTGCCTTTTATGGGCCGGAAATTGTACTTCTTACATCCGTCACTGGCATATCGATTGCTCTAATGACAGAAAGAGAATTCGGAAGGACCTGAGGAATGGCAATACTAACAGAATGATCAACGGAAGAAGGAAGTTTGCTTCGGTCAACGCACCAGGGACAAGCGTTCGCTGTTCGTATACTGGATTTGGTTATTCCTGAGTTAAGTGAACTGATCGTAGTAAATGGTAACCAACACGCTAGGTCCCATGTCCAGACCCAGAAATGCTTTAAGTTGTCCTTCGTTTATCTGGACTGTTATGAGCGAGTGATCGTTCAGCAAGATAACGCCATAATTCGCAAATCACAAGAGTGGCCATCAATTCGGGGATTACCATTGTTGACTGAGTGGCAAGTAGTCCCGGTCTTAATCACACCGTAAGGTAGTGGGGCTTATTAGCTCGCTAAGTATAATAACCTACTCACACAAGGAACAGACTAGAAGAGATGTTCTCTAGAGTGACAGTCAGGTTGGTAAAAAATTTAACAATAAATGACATACTTTGCTATTTGGAGAAAGCTTATTGTAATCGTTTTCAAAATGGACCGCACATTTTGCAGATTGTTACCAAATGCCACATGATGTTATTGATAGCGACCCAATGCAATCTCTCTGCAAACGGCGCTGCCTTAGACAGGGCAACACACAGGTTCGTAAAAGCATTCTCAAATGCACGTACACCTCGTCCGAATCGAAATTTTTAAACAAATGCCTCAATGCGACTGCGGAAACTAAATAAAGTTTGAGGAAACTACGTGTATGCGTACCACTCAAGTCATTGACTAGGCCTACGATTAGTTAGTTTGCTTCCAGGAGCATCTTTTCTGTGCTAGTGTTTTCATTTAAGGATATTTAACAACAAAGCCTTGTTGTCACCAAAGTGATGGACAGGCGCTCTCCATGCAAGCTAAGGCAAGTTGTTCGACAACAGAAACGTAACCTTTGATAGATTGGAGCAAGTACTTGGTCTATGTATATAAGTCTCAAAGTTACGATAAAGTACCAAAAGGTATGCGGTTGATACAGCTGGACTACAGCACGATCGATTTCACGTGGGAACTCTGTTCAGATTACCAACGATTTATTAGGCACGAACTACGAACAGTATTGGATGAATAAAAAGCCATGACACTGCGCCCTATGAGTTACAGATAATCTAAACAAAATTACGTAGTGTTCCTAGTCCGTCCTTGATCACTGATGTCAAATGTGACAACGTGACACTCGTTAGTGTAAAAACAACGAAACACCAGTAGCAACAGACTGTTTACAGATCGATTGGATTAGTTGCATCAAGCAGACTGCACGTCACAGTTCAAGGGAAAAAACGCCATGACCTCTCCAGAGAAACAACAAACCAGATGAGGTCCGGAACTGGTATCCGTGATGGGAACCGTGAGATGGTCTCTGTAGTATGCTAAATTCTCACAAAAGCTTCTGATGACTTGAGAATAGCTACTTCATGGGAGTAGTTCATCTTCCTTGGGACTCACAATAAGGGAAAATTGAACACAGTCATCATCATTTTCAGCTTTGGGCCGCACTCATGGGCACCATAACGAGTTGCCGTTGGTCCTCATCATCATCATCATATCAGCCATGAGCCTGACCAAAAGGTACTGTGGCTCGGGCTGCCGCTCACCTCAACAGTGACGTGGAATATCCTAGAAGAAAACGTTACTAAGAAGGTTGAAAATTAATAGAAGTCTAAGCAAAAGAACTAGAAATGGTATGGATGCAGGTACGCCATTGACTGCGACTTAGTCCTGACAATGATGAACCAAGAGGCAGAGTAATAAATAATCACCCATACATAGAGAAGAAAGAAGAAAAAGAAGAAAGGCCAAAAAGCAATGAAACTTCCGAAAAAAGCACAAGTGGCAACAACCTTACGGATAATGTCTCGCCATTGACTACGATACACTGCCATGTCAGTTAGTGTTTCCAACCAGTGGTGTGGGTGGTCACGAAATTTCCAACCGGGTAGACGGCACTTACCAACCTTGCTCAGTGAAATAATCAAAGCTTTCACAGACCGCAGACACATCATCACCACGCCGCCTTGCAGTTTCTTCCACCCATTAGCAGCCACACTGAACAACATACGGTGCGACAGATCTTCCGTCGGCATACGGAGTACACGGCCCAGCTAGCAAACACAGTATTTTCACCATCACGGTTATCGGTCATAATCTTGCATTGTTCCCAAAAACGCGCCGACGGATTGTCACATTTCTCACAAAGGCAGTCCAGTTGACACTAACCAACTGGTGGAGGCAAGAGTTATGAAACAGAAAAACTTGATGCGCCTTCGGCACAAATGGGTCAGGTCACTGAACATGTCAGGTAGTCGAGTCAAAATCCACCTCAGGGACAAAAAATACCAAGCCTGTTAAATGCAACCCCAAATCAAGAAAAGTAGCATCCGACTACTGGCTGAAAAAATCGTCTTCTCCATCTCTCCGGTCCACTTGAATAAGTAAACCTCGCGGTCCTTATGCACTCTTCGTAAGTTGTGTTTCAGTCCAAGGCGACCTGTGTCATATTCGCAATCAGCATTTGGCGATCAGTTCTGCCGAATCACCAGAAGCCCACTCTTGCCGTACTTGCGTTGCTCCTTTGAAACATACTTCGCAAGAGGTCCGTATAATGGTTTGGAGCAACTCACTGTCGCAACCGGGACACGTTAACTACCAGTGCTGTTTGACAGAAGTTTCGTATACACTTATCTTTCGGTTCCCAGCTGAAGGTTTTATGGTTGCAAGGAAAGGATTTCTAAAAAAAAAACGACAAAACAAAGTGGACAAGAAAAAATAGCATGATCTGAATCAAGGTTGTCACCCCAAAATGATAACCAATCACCGATACGATCAACTTGCGTCCACAGTTGAGCTGCACAAGGTGGACTCCACGTGACGTGTAGCCGTCGTTTAGATTGAAAGCGGTGAGACGCATACAACAGTAACGGCTAATCGCCATTGTCAGTGCGTTGCGCACGGACATCAAATAGCCGCTTCTCCTGTTGAGTGAAAGAACTAGCTGTGCGTTCATATTATCAGTAAGCGTGAGCACTTTTCAGAAAATTAAAGAGTGCATCACAAAAGGCGTTCTTGACAGCATCTGAATAAATGTCTGCTGGAACATATGCATGTGTTGACCGACCTTGAACAAAGTCTGACGGCACACAGACGACCAGCCAATGACATCCAATCGACCAGGATCTGCTCTGCCTTAGAGTCCCAATGTAGGCCCCACTTCTGCTTGAGCCAAGATTCGACTTTATCGCTACCAGACACCCTGAGAAAGAACCGTTAAGCTACGAAAGTGAATGATAACGTTAGGGTCGAAAAAGCGCGCTTTGGAAGCACAGCAAACATCCAGTTCCAGACTCGAGAGGGTGCACACTAGAAAAGCATGTTGACCTATTTATCCCCGAGGGTTGAACGTTAAGAGGGTCAGTGTTTATTAGTTAACTTGGCTCGAAGAAAGGAACATTAAGGGCAGAATAGAAAGATGGTGAAAATCAGCGGACCGGCTTGTGAGACCAACGATGAGTCCCAATAGTGCCCGGTCGTCTCTGCTGCGGAAGGGGGTTGACTTGAGGGACCCCATCCCGAGTCTCTGACACAAAAGTCTGACAACAGAATACAGGGGTTTCTTGAGGGACCCTACCCCAATCCAAATGAATTAACAGCCCGAATCACTGGGTAATGAAAGGTTGCCTAGCTGAAGGGTGTAGTGAATAAGACAGTGCTGTCTGATTCTGCCCATTGCTGTCCGCAGTGGATAAACTCGAATTAACATCAGGCTTTTGAATGATAACAAAGGTTTTTCAATCGTATTGGATAATACATCGGTGATCACGATCAACTGCTGGACGGTAGGAGTGCTCTCTTGTTTGAAGGTAGCTCTTCTAACCCTCTCTTTCGTTAAATGAAAAATAGCAGTGCCGCAACTATAAAAATAGTTCTGCTGTATGCCCATAGGATCGTGCCTCACTACCTAAGCACTCCTACGCGGTCAGTAGTGCGACATACAATCCTATGAGTGTAACTGCTTTTCGTCTGGCTGCTCCCCTTTGGTCTGTCTGACAGGGTTGGACCTAGTAAGACCGAAGTCCTACTCAGTATAGCATCATAATCATCATAAACAGCACCACACCACACTAATACATAACTACCACACAACCATGAAGAAAAAAGTCAAATTCCATACAGGAAGAGAGAACGAAAAAAGGAGGGGATAGGAAGGGACCGTAACTACTAAAAAACGTCTATATTCAAACATTCAACATCAAGGTGCCTACACCTTGCAAACAAACAACCGAGCTGTAAGTGAAAGTAAGGCGTCATCAGCAAGACAGCTTCCTTACGGCTTTCACTGCCCCGCATCATTAAGTGCACTCACTTCACAGACAACTCGGCCAAACGACAACATTCACGCCACTGAGCTCGATTAGCCGCCATCTCACCTAACGTCTCAAGCCACCGACTCTGTGAGTCGCGAGGGCCCCAGCCCGGGAGACGAACCCGACCTACAGTGACCAACCCCTTCGTAAACGATTTCATTTGTCTACGCCAGGTCATCTGTCCACCTCGCACCTTGATCACATAACCGCTGGTTGGAGACGCTATCCGAGATGGCGGTGTGTCGCAGTCAATGGCGTACCTGCATCCATACCATTTCTAGTTCTTTTGCTTAGACTTCTAATTTTCAACCTTCTTAGTAACGTTTTCTTCTAGGATATTCCACGTCACTGTTGAGGTGAGCGGCAGCCCGAGCCACAGTACCTTTTGGTCAGGCTCATGGCTGATATGATGATGATGATGATGATAATGTACATATTGGTCTGACGCGTTATTTGACCATTTATGCTCACCGAATAGGTGCCGTTATTGATTGCAGATCCTTATTCCTTCCCCTTAGTTTAGTGCTGTGTTTTGATGTCCTTTTTTCCTTGTTCCTTGACGTTTAGTATGGTCAAACACAATATGTCGCTCTAAATCTTCATCACTGTTAGCAGCGCATCGTCGGTTACTGTTGGCATTTAACTGACACATACCACACAGAATGCAGCGAATGAGACTTTTCTTGTACTGGGCGATGACTACAAATACCAGGCGCTACTCTTCAGCATGGAATCTGTGTAGTTGATAAATGAGAGTTTAGCTTTGTCTGATCATCGCAACACGTGTGTATGATCAAAACGACAGAGTCGAAATTTTCTCCACAGCTTTCTAATAC
>LOND01000963.1:44618-106519 GCA_014220965.1 Paragonimus kellicotti | reverse complement strand
AGTGGAATGCGCAGTGTTCAACACGGTTGCCTCATCAAAGCGTCGGCGGCAGTTTAACAAGCCGTCTGCGATGGCATAGCATATACCCTGCACTACTGACGCGGAGGCTCTGAATGAGGAGCGAAAACTCGAGTTAGTGCTTGCTGTGTTTCCAAAACAGGCTGACTGCACTAGTCTATGTGAATGCCGAACGCCTTGCGATCAACATGTGAGTGAGTGGTTGAAGGTGTGGAATGACCGAATCGCCGACAGCTTGATCTCCTCGCCAGTAATCGTACAAATATCGCCTAGCATACGTTTGATGCAGATCGGAGATGTGAGAACGTGTCGGAAAGTGCTAATCGCGGGCCATTATCGATTGAGTTAAGATCGAGGACATACTTGTGTCTGCCGCTGCAGACGTCGAGCAACCTGATCATTACTCTACTGAGCCAAACTGCGTCGAGCGTTCAACATCGGCATAATTCGGTCGTGTCTAATGTTGAAGGTGAATGCGCGCAGTGGTCAACACGGTTGCCTCATAAGCGTGGCCGCAGTTCTAATCCCGTCCGTGGCAAGCATATGCACTACTGACGCAGCTCTAATGAGAGCGAAACTCGAGTTCAGGTGCTTGTCAATTCCAAACAGGCTGACTGCACAGTCTATGTGAATGCGAACGCTGCGATCAAATGTGAGTGATGTTGAAGTTGGATATGAACCGAATCGCCGATACTACTGATCAGTAATCTAAAAATCGCCTAGCACGTTTGATCAGATCGGAGATGTGGACGCGTGTCTGGGAAGTGCTAATCGCGGGCTATCAAGTGATGAGTTAAGAGGACAGTCACTGTGTCTGCCCGCTGCAGACGATCGGGCAACCTGATCATTACTCCACAGCCAAGCTGGTCGAGCGTCCACATCGGATAATTCGGGTCGTGTCTAATGTGAGGTGAATTGGCGCAGTGGTCAACACGGTTGCCTCATTCAAGAGTGGCCGCAGTTCTAATCCCGCTCCGGTGGCAAGCATATGCACTACTGACCAGCTTCTAATGAGAGCGAAACTCGAGTCTAGGCTGCTGTGTTTCCACAAACAGGCTGACTGCACAGTCTATGTGAATGCGAACGCTGCGATCAAATGTGAGTGATGTTGAAGTTGGAATGAACCGAATCGCCGACTACTGATCAGTAATCAAATATCGCCTAGCAGTTTGATCAGATCGAGAATTGTGGACGTGTCTGAGGTGGAGTGGGGGTATCGATTAATGAGGAGTCACTGTGTCTGCCCGCTGCAGACGATCGGGCAACCTGATCATTACTCACGAGCAAACTGGTCGAGCGTTCACATCGGATAATTCGGTCGTGTCTAAATGTGAGGTGAATGGCGCAGTGGTCAACACGGTTGCCTCATCAAAGCGTTGGCCGCAGTTCTAATCCCGTCCGTTGGCAAGCATATGCACTACTGACCAGCTCTAATGAGAGCGAAACTCGAGTCTAGTGCTTGTGTTTTCCAAACAGGCTGACTGCACAGTCTATGTGAATGCGAACGCTGCGATCAAAATGTGAGTGATGTTGAAGTTGGAATGAACCGAATCGCCGACTACTGATCAGTAATCTAAAATATCGCCTAGCACGTTTGATCAGATCGGAAGATGTAGGTACGTGTCTGGGAAGTGACTAATCGCGGCTTATCGATTGAGGTTAAGAGGACAGTCACATGTCTCTGCCCGCTGCAGACGATCGGGGCACCCTGATCTATTACTCACAAGCCAAACTGGTCGAGCGTTCACATCGGATAATTCGGTCGTGTCTAAATGTGAGGTGAATGCCGCAGTGGTCAACACGGTTGCCTCATCAAGCGTTGGCCGCAGTTCTAATCCCGTCCGTGGCAAGCATATGCACTACTGGACCAGCCTAATGAGAGCGAAACTCGAGTCTAGTGCTTGTATATCCAACAGGCCTGACTGCACCATCTATTTGATGCGAACGCTGCGATCAAATGTGAGTGTGTTTGAAGTTGGAATGAACCGAATCGCCGACTACTGATTCAGTAATCTAAAATATCGCCTAGCACGTTTTGATCAGATCGGAGATGTGGACCGTGTCTGGGAAGTGCTTAATCGCGGTTATCGGATTGGAGTTAAGAGGACAGTCACTGTGTCTGCCCGCTGCAGACGATCGGCAACCTGATCATTACTCACAGCCAAATGGTCGAGCGTTTCACATCGGATAATTCGGTCGTGTCTAGTGTGAGGTGAATGGCGCAGTGGTCACACGGTTGCCTCATCAAAAGCGTGGCCGCAGTTCTAATCCGTCGTGGCAAGCATATGCACTACTGACCAGCTCTAATGAGAGCGAAACTCGAGTCTAGTGCTTGTGTTTCCAAAACAGGCTGACTGCACAGTCTGTGTGAATGCGAACGCTGCGATCAAATGTGAGTGATGTTGAAGTTGGAATGAACCGATCGCCGACTACTGATCAGTAATCTAAAATATCGCCTAGCACGTTTGATCAGATCGGAGATGTGGACGTGTCTGGAAGTGCTAATCGCGGGCTTATCGATTGGAGTTAAGAGGACAGTCACTGTGTCTGCCCGCTGCAGACGATCGGGCAACCTGATCATTACTCACAGCCAAACTGGTCGAGCGTTCACATGGATAATTCGGTCGTGTCTAATGTGAGGTGAATGGCGCAGTGGTCAACACGGTTGCCTCATCAAAGCGTGGCCGCAGTTCTAATCCCGTCCGTGGCAAGCATATGCACTACTGACCAGCTCTAATGAGAGCAAACTCGGAGTCTAGGTGCTTGTGTTTCCAACAGGCTGACTGCACAGTCTATGTGAATGCGAACGCTGCGATTCAAATGTGAGTGATGTTGAAGTTGGAATGAACCGAATCGCCGACTACTGATCAGTAATCTAAAAATATCGCCTAGCACGTTTTGATCAGATCGGAGATGTGGGACGTGTCTGGAGAAGTGCTAATCGCGGGCTTATCGATTGGAGTTAAGAGGACAGTCACTGTGTCTGCCCGCTGCAGACGATCGGACAACCTGATCATTACTCACGAGCCAAACTGGTCGAGCGTTCACAATGGATAATTCGTCGTGTCTAATGTTGAGGTGAATGGCGCAGTGTCAACACGGTTGCCTCATCAAAGCGTGGCCGCAGTTCTAATCCCGTCCGTGGCAGCATATGCACTACTGACCAGCTCTAATGAGAGCGAAACTCGAGTCTAGTGCTTGTGTTTCCAAACAGGCTGACTGCACAGTCTATGTGAATGCGAACGCTGCGATCAAAATGTGAGTGATGTGAAGTTGGAATAAACCGATATCGCCGACTACTGATCAGGTAATCTAAAATATCGCCTTAGCACGTTTGATCAGATCGGAGATGTGAACTGTCTGGGAAGTGCTAATCGCGGGCTTATCGATTGGAGTTAAGAGGACAGTCACTGTGTCTGCCCGCTGCAGACGATCGGCAACCTGATCATTACTCACAAGCCAAACTGGTCGAGCGTTCACTACGGATAATTCGGTCGTGTCTAATGTGAGGTGAATGGCGCAGTGGTCAACACGGTTGCCTCATCAAAAGCGTGGCCGCAGTTCTAATCCCGTCCGTGGCAAGCATATGCACTACTGACGCATCTCTAATGAGAGCGAAACTCGAGTCTAGTGCTTGTGTATTCCAAACAGGCTGACTGCACAGTCTATGTGGAATGCGAACGCTGCGATCAAATGTGAGTGATGTTTGAGTTGAATGAACCGAATCGCCGACTACTGATCAGTAATCTAAAATATCGCCTAGCACGTTTGAATCAGATCGGAGATGTGACGTGTCTGGGAAGTGCTAATCGCTGGCTTATCGATTGTGAGTTAGAGGACAGTCACTGTGTCTGCCGCTGCAGACGATCGGGCAACCTGATCATTACTCACAAGCCAAAACTGGTCCGAGCGTTCACATCGGATAATTCGGTCGTGTCTAATGTGAGGTAGAATGGCGCAGTGGTCACCTCACATTAGACACGACCGTTTTTCCTTGATTGATATTTACTCTGAGTAATTCGCGTTCTCTTCAATCCCCTCCTTTTTAATACCTACGATTTGCCGTATTTCTCTTTTCATATATCGCTCTTCATCATTTATTTTTTTTTGTTTCCCCGCCTCCTCACTTTTTCTAACTTTCTTATCTGCAGGCGAGGTAGATTTGGATTTTCCGCATTCTTTCTCTCGAAGTTTCGTGTTATCGCAAGTTATATTGCGTTCGACTGTTGTTTTTTTTCTTGATATCTCTATATTCAAATATGTTTATATATTTTGCTCAAAGCATTTATATATTTGTCGGTTAACAGAAAACACTCCGTACTTCCACCTAATTAAATGTTGCTATCAAAATTTTTGTTCAGTTACAGATTACTGTGTGATTTAACTTGTCTGCATGCGCTTACAAGGATTCGTTCTAGTAGGAACCACCCAAACATTGGATATTATAAATAGAGGCAAATCTTATGAGTGTAATCACCAAGAGTTCTTTACAGTGGGGAGGTAAACAAGCAGTCAAGTCATTATATATCTCACTGATCTTAAACCTCATCTGTGACAATCACACTTGACCACAGACACTGGTTTAAGTAATATATTTTGACCTCCGTACTTTATAAAGTGCACGAGACAAGTTTTGTTCATCTGTGGGACTTATTCTTGTGCAAACCGAAATTTACCGAACGATGCTTGTAATTTTGTAGCGAGTTTTTCTGTAACTGATCTTTTTACCTGGTACCATTTATGTCTGATATACCATATTCTATATGTCTGAACTCAATCAGGTGAACAGAGTTCTAATGAAGGTCAACATAGAGTCGGGTACCAACTTTCAACTTTAACCTAGCAAAAGTTAATCTGAATGCGAAAGCTACAATCGACTTTTACTGGTGGTCGTTTTAAGCAGATAAAACTACAAACAATGCAGAAACTTTCTCAGGGCAGGTTCAGAGAGTTTCGTAGACTTCGAAGTACTTAATTTCAACTGTGGACTACAGTTACTAGACCATCTCGCGTTACAGTCATGTTAACAGACTAATATATGCCGTCAATTGAGGGGGAACGTTTTGTACGTTATTATACGAGGGCGCTTATTATGATGCCTACAGAACAACTCGCCTCAATAATACGGGGCCTAAGGTTAAAATATCTTCTCGGATAAGGAGATGTTCAGGTATTTCAGCTGGTCAGAAATCCCTAGTGGAGACATCGTCATACCTTATTCTGGGATGAAGCATCCTTCCAGTGTCGGCTAAGCACGAAAATGCTCTATCTTCCTGTCATGTGATTAATCTTACGTACGTGCAATACCACCGTGGCAAGTACTGATAAGTCCAATATTGCAACGATTGATATCAAATTTAACTGTACTTTAGTTGTTGGTACTCTTGCCAACTGCACTCTTGTTTCTAAGTATTCATTTTGCCAACCAGAATCACGTGCTGGTAGGGGACATTAATTGGAAAACCAGCTTCAAGACCAGGCCACAGCAAAACATCACTGTTCTTCTAAAATCAATTGAAAACAGATTAGCCATTTCATTGGTATTTACTCAAATATTAGAAAAATGTTACCACATGGTCGTCTGCATAAGTGCGAATGCATATGTATAACGGCTTTTAACTAGACTGTAACAACACAAAAACAAAACTCAACATCAGCACAACAGAACGCCTTAGTAGATAATTTGGTGTGAATATACGAAAACTGATGAGACACATTCACTTAAAGCCCACTTCATAATTGTGCATCCGGATGTGATATCTGAAATGCAAGCCAGAAGATGGGAATTCCAACTGAAAAAGTTGCCCAAGGGCCTGCTTTAAATCTGCCCCCCTCACCCAGTCGAGTAACCTAACGGTCTAATATATTGCCATAACCGGTTGGCTGCATCCGAAACAGATTAGCCTGTCACAGTGACCGGAGCCAAAGGACGCCTGCGCTTCAAACCATCACCCCAAGTGGCTTGCGCTGCACTTTTTGTGTTTCCACTCACACACCACATATCCAGTGTAAACCCGAAGGAATAAGACCAGTAGGTGTGTGAGTGAGGCCTTTGTGTCCAGCTGGTCAATAATGGTTAGTCAATTAACTGTTATCAGGGAAAGGAAACCTTTATCTCTCGGAATGTAAACAGAGAGAGACTGCAATGAAAAGATTTGAACTGAGACGAAATATATGTAAGCTATGATACAAGAAACAGTTCAGCATAGGAGTGCATGTTACTGCATTCTAGAAAAAATAAGGATGAAGAACAAAATTCAGATTGGACTACGAGAAGAACAGGCAAATGATTCATCATACAGTACACCTACAAAGCTGAAGATAAGAATCGGTAGAAGACCGCTGATACCCAAGTTTCTGAAAAGAGAAGCGGATTAGTTGTCAAACAACCATAATCTTGGTCGATGCAGTCATTAACAAAAATCGGATGCATATACTGATATGACCCACCTGAGCCTAACGTACTCGTCGTCCTTTCGCCGACCGTACACTGAGTACGCTGGTGACCTACTGATCTAAGGCGACCAGCGCATTCGCGGCCGCACACATGGCAACGTCATATAGTCATGTCACCAAGACCTATGGCACCGGTGATTCCCTTATGTATCTCGCGCTTCCGTTCTCGGTCGCGCAATAACTGCTCGTTGAACTTGCGGACGGTCGTCCTATTCGTATTCCTCCAGACCGTCCGGTTCAACTGTAAGTCTTGCCAACATCTGAAATCAATTTTACAACTGGAAAGACTTACCTTCTCAGCATCCTGGTATCTCCGCTTTTGACCACCAGAATTTTGCTTACCTGCTCTCAGTTTTCCTTACATCAGCTGCTTTGGAACACGGTCATCGCCCATCCGACGGACGCGACCCAGCCAACGAAGCTAATTCAACATTAGCAGGGCTTTCATCCTGTTCATGTCCGCTCGTCGCAGTACCTCAGTGTTCGGAACCATGTCCGAACACCTAATACCAAAATGCGTCCTATACACTACACATGGAAGCGGTTCAGATATCGTACGTTCCGCTGGTACAACGTCCGAGTTTCACTGCCGTACAGCAGTATAGACAGCACCACTGAGCGGTAGACAAAGAGCTTAGTGCTCGGCTTCAGGCTGTGGTTCTTCCAAACACGTCTTTTAAGACCTCCGATAGCACTAGCCTTTGCCACATGAGCTCTCGACTCGCGATCCACGGACGGATCGGTGGACAAATTGCTACCTAAGTAGCGGAAATTCGCGCAGTTGCCGACAACATCTCCACTAACGCGGATTCGGTATGAAGATGCACAGACAGCACCTCTGTCCGGGGAAGGCTGAAAGAAAAAATGTCTTACCTGTGGTGGTTTTCAGTCCGAACTTGGATGCCGAGAGCGCGAAGGCCGTCGCCAGCAGTGCGCTGTCATCTGCGAATAGAAGTGTGCGCATCCCTGAAGCATGTGGTCGTCTTGGAGCACCGAAACGTCGGATATTCAGCAGGCGCCCATCCGTCCGAAACTCAACCTAAACGCCGTCCTCTCCAGAGTCCTGTAAAGCTACTGTTATCATGGGAGTCAAATATAAACTAAATAGGATTGGGGTTAGCACACAACCCTGCTTCACACCAGTGACAATGTCAAAATCATCACAAGTCGATCCTCACGACTGTACTCTCGCCCTCAAGCTCACATGTAGCATTCTAATCAAATTGACGAACTTACCTAGACATCCAAAAGTACCAAGCACTGTCCACAACGCCTCGCGGCTCACGCAGTCAAAGGTATTGGTGAATTTCACGAACAGGACATACATGTGCTGGTTCCATTCCCGGCAATTCTTCTAAATTTGTCGAGCAGCGAACATTAGGTCGATCGTAATCTGACTCGCCTGGAATCTGCACTGCTCCTCAAGAACATTTGTCTCCAAGTTTTCCGCAGTCAGCCGGTCCAGATGGATTCTGATAGGCACTTTGCCTGCGAAGCTCAGCAGACTTATGCCCTTATAGCTGTCAGGGCATTGCTTGCTATTCTTACCCTTGAATAAGGGTACGATAATGGTATCCTTGAATTCTTGTGACAGCACTTCGTGCTCCCAAATGGAGTGAACCAGCTGGAGCAGTGCAAGTTCTGACGAGGGTCCACCATTCTTGAAAATTTTACCTGGCAATCCATCCTCGCCTGCAGCTTTTCTATTGCGAGGTTGTGTGATCGCTCTTCGCACCTCCGGCGAATCCGCGGCGAGAGCAAATAAAGGCTTGATGGCCTGTTGCGGCAGGATGTTCACGGTCACCCAATCAATGGTAGCAGGACGATTCAGTAGACTACCAAAGTGTTCGCATCAGACCTTCATGATGTCTTCTGGCTGGGTGCACGAACAGCCAGTGTGCATGTCTATCAATACTTTAGTGGACTGGATCGATGGACCGAAGATCGCTTTCAGCGAATCGTAGAACTCCTTATATTGTCGATGATCTGCGATGATCTGCATCCACTCGCCCTGCTTCTTACACCAGTTGTCCTTGATCCCGCGGACACGCTCGACGGGTTAACTGCGGATACTCCGGAACGTGGCCTTCTTCGATTCACTGTCTGGGTCCACTGTGGTGGCAGCAAACGCAGCATTCTTCTCTCGCACCAATTCAGCAATAGCCACGTTGTTGTCGTCTAACCAATCTGGAAGCTTCTGGCGATTGAGACCAGTCGTCTCAGTGGATGCCGTCGTGATCCATTCCCCGATTAATTGCCACATACCTTCAGGGATAGTGGATAAAGGCGGGCCGGGCAAATGAGCGACAACTGAACGCTGGAAAGCAGTAATCATCTCACAGTTCTCCAATCGTTTGATATCCAACTTCTGCCGTTGTCCAGAAGTTCTAGAATGAGCAGACTTGCGTACATGGATAAGCAATTTGGTCCTGACCAGCCTATGGTCTGTGCTACATTCAGCGCCGTGCATCACTCGCGTGATACGAACTTCACAAATGTCGCGCTGCCACACAATCACGTAGTCAAGCAACTGGTGATGACCGCTAGTTGGATGAGTCCACATCGTGATGTCGCTCGTGTTTGTGATAGTCAGCTGGTGAGTAGCATACAGGTTGAGGAAAGGATCACCGTTCTCATTCATTGAACCAATGCCACAGGGTCCGAGGACTCCCGACCAGGTCATCGAGTCGTGCCCGACTCGGGCGTTCAAGTCAACCAGAACAAACAGTCGGTCCCTCACCAGTGCCGACCGGATTTTGGTCAACAGCTGATCATAGAACTGGTCCGCTGTATTATCAGGATGACACATAGTTGCAACATAAACTGATAAATGTGGCACACTTACCTCGACCGAGTTGTAGGTGCATGAACAGGATTCAAAGGCTGATGCCGTGTGGTTCGCTCGTCATCGGAGGAGTGATTCGGTCAGCGACTGCGAAACAGAGCACCCTCTACCGGGTAACCTATTCAGTAGTAGGTGTATCCGGCACCTGCTTCCCTCAACTTACCTCGGTCCGTCAGCCTTGTCTCGCTCAAGACTGCTACGTCGATCCCATAGCGACACAGCTCCATTGCGGTCAGTGCGGTGCGCCGTTCTGGTCGTCCGTTGGAGCTGCATCGATCCAGCGGGGTGCGCACTCTCCATGCTCTGAAACAAAGCGCCTTGCGTACACTTCCATGTGAGCCAGCATTGCTCCTGGGCCGTTCGGTAACTCAAGTGGATGAGGGGCCTGGCTCTGGGCAGGCCCTCGGGTAATTCTCCCAGTTGAATTCCAATTTTATAACTTTCATTTCAGATATCACATCCAGATCCATGGTAGGTCCACCAAACATCTTGCACACATCATTTCTGTACAAAAAGTTGAGCCTCAAGTCCAGTTTGAAATATCAGAACGAAGGTTGTTTATAAACTCATCGCAGGAACCCGTAACTTCCATGCTATGGGTTAGTAGAGATAAGTGATCGGTTCACTGTCATGACCTGGAATTTTGCAGAATCCAATAGTAGTTTCACACCTTAAACGGACTTCCAGCAGGAAATGGCCTAGCAATACTACCGATGCAGACGGAAAAACATTCAAACTTCACAACTAACTTATATGAAGTGTTTAATCATCCTAGGTAAAATGAGGAACATCCAACTTTCATTGGCGCAGTAGTTGTGTTCAGCTTCCATTATGGAAGAAATGCTGATAGAATTTTGCTACTACAAAATACGATCGGATAACTGGATTACACTGACGTGAAGATTCGAGGCTTTTGTTAAGAAAAAAACTCGGCGAGTTGGAGGTTTCGATGCAGAAAAAGCGACGCATAATGACATTGATCAGAGCTAAAAATTACAGTCTGTTAGGATTACGGGCGGAAAATATTGCACAACTTAATTACAAGCCAACATCTGACTAATTAATTTGGTACATTCTCTTCGGCAAAATCGCCTACGCCTTTTATTGAAAGTACACCATGTATACATGGCACGCCGTGAATGTTTCAAAATGTAATGGAGAAATATTAACATGCTTAATGAACTCGACGCTCTTGGGTGTCAGCGTTGGTATTTGATCGTTAGAGTGAAAAAGCTGTCGACAATGTATGTTGGGTGCTCACTCTAACTTCGGAGATGAGAGAGTGAACCTATCTTCTCGAGCTCAGTTATTCCCAAAGCAAATATGAACACCCTTAATTGCTGTATTCATGATGAATGAAGTTTCAAGTTTCAATACAGTGTCAAAGATTGAACAATATTTGCCAAGTAAATAGTTTTTACTTTCCAAGTATAACTATAAACCATTGAAAAGAGTTAAATGGTAAGCTCACTTTTCAACTTACACTCAAGATTCAATCAATTTATGTTGAAAGTTAAAGGAGCACCGACGATTTTGTGATTAGGTAGGTCTCTTCACCAATACATCGCCCACGCGCGATCTTGCATTATACTAAACCATGCGTCAGAATGCTCCTTTGGGAACGTCATTATACTTATCACCATAATCCTGAGTTGCAATCTGGGCTTAGCCGAATAACTCAATGGGCAATGGAACAGTTCACTTTAAGTAATCCTGCAAACTGACCAAACATCACATAACAAATACTGGATTAAGGTGCGACTAAAGCAGTAGAAGTAGTTCTCGTTAGATTGCCAAAGGTTGGAAGCTCTTGCTGCTAGAAAAGTATGAAACGCTTATACATTTAGACTGTGTTTAGTCAGTTGAGGTCTTAGTTATTCATAGTACCATTAACCTACAGTTATAAATGTAAACACAGTTGACTGGTTGGCGTTACAGAGAGATAATTATGTCTCCTGTCGGGACGATCAGAGTAGCCTAATCATTACTCCCTAGTAAACGTGGCTGGGCGTATAGAAGTGCTTATTCGACAGCACCTAATATTAGGTTAATGCAGCAACGTTGAAAATAGCTGTTTTTGCAAACGTGAACCCAAGTTTGGATCTGGGCCACATAAAAGATACACACCAATAGTGAGTTATCGCAGGATCTCAAATTGAGTCTAGCGTTCTTTTACGAAGTCTGTCTAACAGACTGTCTGAAGATGAAACGTTGCATTAAAATGTGAAGGATGTTCAATTTATTTCAATCAAATCAATGGCGCTTCATCAGTGAGTCATTAGAAAGATGTAGTCACTGACGATAGGTATTTAGGATTTTGATTTCCCATCCTGAGATTTTCAACGATTCGCAACAAAGGAAATATTAATGAAAACTTGCGCTAGTTGAAAAAAAAACCATATTAAGATTGTAAAATGCTAACTGTCTATAGCAACACGTATGAAACTTAGAACTAATCTGATTTATACGGGAATATATACCGCAAAAACATTTTGAATGTTTTGTTATATCCCACAACTTACACATAGCTGAGTATATACAGAGCCAGTGATTTCACGTAAGAACTTCTGCTGTTTTGGCTAACGACCATGGGAGCATCACATATTTCATTGAGGATTAGATACGGTTAATACAACACCAAGGAAGGTATTGTCGTCCGCGTTTCTACGATTAGATGTCAACCATCTTGATCTAATCAGTCATGGCGCTCACCCTGCTCAAAAAGGTGATCCTTGTCAGTAACTAAGTTAGTAAAACTGTTAATAAAGGCAGTAGAATAAAAAAATGATTACATCAGTATTCAGAGCGACCTGGTCAGTTTTCCTATTTCCTCATGAAGTTTTCGCGCCTGCCGTGGTAACAACCGGTTGTGAACTTTGATTTTTTGTGATTGTTTTGTGGTTTGAAATTTGGTATATCTTAACTCGTCTGCAGTAAACACTGGTAGAGACGCGACGAAATCTGCTCTAGCATAAATGGTGTAGTCAGCCATTTGTCTGCTCTACTCGAATTTTCAACGGGAAATGGCTGTTTCAAAGAGGAGTCGGTGTTGAAAATTTCTCATAAACTCTTTGATTCCTCCTCTGTCGCGTCACCTGTACAAATCCTCTTTGCTCTGTTCGTCAGACAACGTGTCCAACCACGTTTCAGACTGATCACTAGGTAGCTATGGAAGTGCAGATATTTTCCAATCCATTTTTCTCCCTAACTACGTTACTGTGTAATGAACGGTCTGATCTGCCTATCAGTGCCACGTCGAGAAAGGGCATTCATTCATTAATTCCCTCCTCCAAAGTGAATGTAATGTTGATATGAGCTTTGTTAAAAATTTCAAGTGGTTTATGAGTGTCCCCTAAGCAGTCTACTACTCAAAATATACCGTCCACATATCTTTGGTAATAACCTCGTTCTTTAATAACCTCATCCAATTTTCCGTTTTCGAGCATACTCACGATGATGTCGGCAAGAACTGGATCCAGCTGAGAGCACATAGCGACTCCAACGGCCTGACGATACAGTTCTCCATTAGGCTGAAATTGACTATTGCTTGTGCGGAACGATAATAATTCTTTAAGACCATCTATTGGCAGTCCAACGTTAACTTGGTGGTTCTCAATGTAGTCATTCAAAATTAATAATTTCTGTCAATGTTACGTTTGTTACGTAGTTACATAGTAGTAATTAACGAAGATACATCATAAGGCATTTTATTGTCCCCTACCTTAAGGTTTGCAGAAGTGTCCACGAATTCGAAAATACCTTTTAAACCGCATTTAATTATTTATGTCTCACTGGTTCCAGAATTTCAACCAGCCACTTTTCAGCCGCATGGTAGGGGGAGATGCACGTATCAAGCATCGGTCTGAGTGGTATTCCGTCCTTATGTATCTTATACAGCCCGAATAATCACGGAATACGAGATCCTGTTGAACGTACATGATAAAATACGTAGGTACTGATGGAATCAGTCTGTTTCATTCTGTACAAGATATTCGATAGTCTCTTTTCTATTGCTGAAGTCTAATATCGACCAGCCTTTCCAATGCAGAATTTCGTTCTAACTGACAAACGTTCTGACATTTTGCGACGTAATCAGCTCTATCCAATAAGGCAATTCTTGCTTTTTCATCAGGTTTCAACATCATAACGGAATTGTCGTTTTTATAACCTCCAACGCCTTTAGATGGGACTTTGTAAGCAATCCATACAGCAAGGTCTTATAACTTAAATACTTATAACGAGCATTTACAAGGCTAGATCCAAACTGTTAGAAATTCATTTCGGAAGACGAATATAAATCTCGTAACTAACCGTTGATAGCCGAGGCAGTAGCAATCCGACTACGTCATGCGAATTTGTGTGTGTGTGCATATACAATTCGCTCAGACCCTTGAGCTTCCTTGCCATGGACGGCCGCCCAACCTGTGAAACATTTTATCCCCGTCCCACAATCCTAGCCCAATTAACATTCACTATCTAGGACTGACTTCGTTTGTGTTCCTAACCACGACGAAGTATTGCTAATCATTTCTCCAGTCATGTTGTTTGTTCATCATTTCGTTGATAAATAATATTATAATTTTATATAATTGTACCAGTCAAAGAGGAGAATTTATCGGAAACATTTGGTTCGCTGCAACTCTGTACTTCGTGTGCTACTGAACAGCTGCTTTCCACTATGCCGCTTGATTTCAGAACCTGAGAATGTCATTGTTTGCGATGATTTGGAATGTTTTAACTTCAGATTCCAGATAAACACAGACGTTCACTTGCAATAATGAAGTATGTTGAGTTTATATAGAAAAGGGTTTACATACTTAATCATAGATGGCAGTAATGGTTTAATACATTTTTGCCACCTTATTTGGAAGGTTTTGAATACTATCAGGTAAGAGCCTTTCAGCATTTCCTTACTTCAGACATATCAGCATCCTTCATTAAATACACAAAAAGAGCTACCAGTGTCTATCATCTTTACCCTAAAATTCTCGATCTAGTTCAAAGACATCCCTGCCATTTTTTGTTATCACCGCAGGTCCTAATGCTGGAATTCGTTTGCTGAACGGCGGTTCGTTTATTCATATGCAGTCCGTACTTCAGGAAGTAGCACATAATAAATTAAATTACGATTGTCTGGTAAGAAGTTGAATAAATGAAATCTTACCCGCCAACCGATCAAATCCCTCAAGGACACTGTTTAATCATGTGAACTGTTACATCGCCTTGTTTAACCATATCTCTAGGTTGTTCTCCACCTCTGGCTTCGCAACATTTTTTGTTAAGTTCCCGGATTGAATGTCAACTACGGTAACTGCACCACTTTCGTAATTTCCCAAAAACGTGTGTTCCACTAACCATCTACAATTATATCACAAAATACTACGAACCTTGATGTGTGGGATTTTTAGTACGTAACGGCTCTTAGATGTTTAGTAAGCCATAGACTGTCACTCATTTACTTACGTCGGACTACGTTTATTCGTCCATCATATGGTCGTAAGTAAAAGCGTTCACTTGCTGCTTTTCGACGTCAACAACCTACGTACTACAAACGCCGTTAGTGACAAGTTAGTCTCAAGCCATGCATCACTTATATATCATAAAGTAGTTCATCTATGAAGAAATCCAATACAGAGACTACCGAGACACTTCTAAACTCCCACAGCGTCTTCTTTTGGAGGTTTTGAATTTTTTCAATGTTCTATCACGCGGCCCGGGCAGAACGACTTTCGTGGAAACGTGGAAAGTCCCTTCAAGTGATGAACAAATCTGTAGATATTCGTTATACTCGGGGAGTCCTAAACGGTACCATCGATTGTGGGTCCTCAAAATAAAGCAAAAGTTTTTTGTGCGTTGTGACAGTTATCCATATTGTACTCTAATATCTGTGAATAAATGCAGTAACTATTGAAAAAAATGAAAATGGTTTATTGTTTTCACTCTAATGCAATATACTTGCTATTCTGTGTAAATGTCCATCGTTAGCTATAAAAGACTATGTCAGACTTATCGACTTCCATTCTTCGCCTGTAGACCTTTTTACATCGACCAGAATAACATCCTGTCCTGTTACATTCGTCACTTTTCTATCCAAAACGTTACTGAAACTTCCACTAAAACTTTCACTTGATTATACTAGAACCCTATTGAAAATGCCGCCTTCAGAGCTGGTGACAAGTTTTCAGCTAATAAAGCGAACTTAGCGAATTTGGCAGACTTTGAAACCTGTCTGGATTTCTGTCTGTTAACTTGTTTTTTCAAAGTCCAAATAATTATCATTTCTCTTGCACAAATAGGCCCTAACTTTGTCGTCCGAGGTATAAATGTAACTGACTAGACTCTGAAGTTCACTTTGAAAGCTTACACAAACGACGTGGACTAGTTACATCTTCAGAATCTAACACGGAATATTGCAACTCTACTCTGGTAAACACATGCGGTAAACAGGTGAACAGCCACGTACTTAATTGCAGTCTATTAATACGGTAACGATCAGACGACATAAGAGAGCTGTAAACTAATACAAACATTCTACTGACGAAACCAGATAAAGAACCCGGTATTGTTCTATTAGATAAAACCGACTGTGTCTACAAAATGTCATTGATACTCTGTGACAGATCAAAGTTTCCTAAGTCGGAACATGAAAGGGATAAAACAACAGCAATAGAGAAGAAACCATGCAAGTTATTCCCTGACATGAAACAATCAGATTCGATTGACGCACGCACGCATCTTCGAATGTCCCGGACCATCAGGGAAAGCCCTTACTCGCCAATATGTTCTCCTAAAAATCACAAAAATAGGGTGCCCATAAGACCGATTATTGATATGTATGGCTCACCGTATCATACCCTAGCTCATGGGCTGGTAGAGCTACTGGAACCAGTCGAATCGCAACTTACATTCAGTTTTAAAGACACTTGGTTTCATCGAGACGGCTAATTCAGTGGATAACAAGAATCACAAAATGATTTCCCTGGATCAAGCTTCTTTATTCACAAACGTGCCGCTAGATAAAACTATTGATTATTTCTGCCTTTATATTGAAAACGGGCAACCCAACGTCAGCATTCAGACCACTAAAGTAAAACAGTTGTTATTATTCTGCACCTCAAACTTTCAGTTTCAGTTCAGTTGAAAACAGCATGAGCAAAGTTATGGCGTAGTAATGAGCTCTCTGTCAGACCCTTTGCCCGCAAACTGGCCAGACTAGAGACTAGTGAATTACGTCACGTCATTGACAACTGCTCTTTGTATAAGCGTTGCGTAGACTGTATACCTCCTCTGATAAACGGCACTTATGATACATGGGCTCTACTAGCTGACTTCAATCGTATGCATTCAAACATTGTATCCACCATCGGAGTAGATACAGACAACTAACTAGATGTTATCATGCTACGTAGAACTGATGGATCAGTCCAAAGACCACTTCATGAGGAAAAACACGTGGACAAGCAAGTACACGCAATTTTTCAACTTTATTGCGCTGAAATGCAAGCCAAATTTGGTGTTACTTAACAGACACATCCTGAGGTATATACACGCCTTATACCCTACTGGACTAATTCAAGGGCGTTCCAGATGTGCTAAGCCAAAATGGATATCCCCAACGATTCTCGGACAGAAACATGCAGCCATTTGTGAAGCATGAAATCGTTCAGACAGTGGATAAAAAGCCTACTTTTATAACTTTATCAACAATAAAGGTGTCAGTGAAATTGTCACGCGCGAATGCGTAATGTACTGGACAGTTTCTATTCGACTAAACGGGATATTTTGTCGTTCAACTTATATCCCGTACCTGTGCCACACCTCAAATATAGCTTATTTGGGTTTTCTTCGTTTTTTCGTGTTTATTCTGTAAACTGCTATTGTCGAGGCGGTTTGTTGGGACTGCCAACTGAATAATACCCGGTCAATATGTACTATCGAAAACCGAACTGCAATGCAAACCAAGACTCAGCGCGTTGACTCCTGTATATAGATATTGACCCTGGAAAATAGAGTGTACAGAAAAAGCACCTTGGCCTAGCAAGGCAGGCAGCAAGTTGTGTTTTTGGCCCTGGGACGGATATTACAGCTTAATATCTTGACTAGACCAAAAGTAGGTGAAAAACAAAATCATCAAAAATGTATAGTGGAATACGACCATCAAAATACTATTTATTATGGCCGCGACAGGTTAAACTGGGGAGACCAGTTGGCAGCTGTCGGAAAGGATTCACGAACATCTTTGAAGTGGTTTCATAGTGGCTAAAGGGAAGTCTTTTTTAGCAAAATTGGTTTCGACTTAATTGACATTGGTCATCAAGTAGAGCCAAAGGATGCTTTTCAACTCATCTACAGGGTTCGCTAGGTCAACTCCAAACCTGTCAAATTGCGACCATTATCAATGACCGAGCTTACTGCTATCAGACTGTCTCTGTGCCCCTGTCTCTGTGCCTCAAAACAGCTTGTGGAAAACCTACTGTACCACTTGACACCGACGGACGCGTGTCTCAGAGTAGGCACATGTGACATATATCTATTAACATTCCCACTCTCCACCAGTGGACTGTTATCCACCCCAAGTCTGTGATTTTTAATTATCCCCTTGACTCGTTTTGATTTTCATGTATAAATCGCGTGTTCTGTATGTAATTGTAAAAGACCGATGAGAATTATCAAGAGCAGCAGTTCGAATGATTGACTTATGAATTCTACGGAAATGTGGAAATATACATCACTCACTTATAACCTAAGGCAAGTAACATCAACCTATTCCTAGTTTTGCCCTTTTGTCAACGATACCCAGCTAAAATCAGAAAATGGACACATAGCATTGTCGTTTATACCTCATTTTTTACTAATTTAGCGAGTGACTTATTGCAAGACTCTCATAATATATCGATCGGCTGTTCCGATGTCTATCATTCGTCGTTCTTTATTTTGAGGTCAAGCGATTTCGCAGTTTGACTCGCTCGTCCATTTGACGCGTAAAAGTACACCTACTGTGAACCACGCTTTGTATTTGTGATGCCCTATTTAATTAACTCAAACAACTGAGTTTGCTTAGTATTAATAAATCGGATATCTGATAACGGTCTGTAGTCCAACGCCTTTCAGAGTGCGTGTTCCTAGCAGTAATCAGATTCATAATAATCAAGTTTATTCTACATCACAACAGCAACCACTCAAGTAATTACATACGATGTCTTTCAGTGACTCCGAAATCCCCCATGGCAGGCACAATCCTCATCCGCACAGGGTAACTCATTTCCCAGGTCTATTGGGTCTTCCGGTGCGAGCAGTCAACGATCCACCTGCAAGGTCCTCGCATGATAAGGTGGGTTTCAGTCGGTGGAAAACATTCCATTCAAACACCGTATCCACTGGACTCTCACCCAAAACGTTTGACCAGTATAAGCTGTTCGGTGCATCCACTGAACTCAATAGATCAACTTCTTCAACTGACCCGGGCCAGAAAGTGGGAAAATCATCTAACTGTTATAAACTCGGCCGCGCAACCTCACGCATTCCAGCTGGATTACTTCCCTTATCACAACCTCGCAGGATAGCGCCCAACTTCGACACCATCACTGGACTTCAGTATTTTACCGGGTTGAGAAATTTTTCAGTGCGACAGAAACCTGTTGTGGTAGGTCGTCTAACTGAGATAGATTGCGCTCAGAAAAACAATGGATTCAAGGGCGAATGCAATCACGCTGATAGTACTTTCACTCCGCGGGCATTTGCTTACAATAGTCGCTGGAAATCAGAATTGGGGAACCTCACTGAAACGGTTCTGAGTAAGTATATGTGATTGCAACGAACGTCATACTTAAGCTAATAATTAACTAACCCAACTAATTTCAAAGTGACTTGTGAGTTTTAATCATCAGTATAGTCCAAATAGTTCAGTGCTCCAGCTTATGCACAGCATCGTTACGCAAAGCTTGCAAAACGAACACTGGGAACCTTAGTACCGTAAACCCACCTCAACCGTTTGTTGTGCCCGATTTATAGTTTTATGATGGAGCAAGATGTCAAATATGCAAAAAGGCATTAGTGCAACTTTATTACTCATATTCTGTTCGTGACAGTGATTTCAACAGAACCGAACAGCTGTTTGGATTGGAAACCCCCCTTTCCTCCTCCGTTTGAGTAAGCCGTGGCATTTCCTAGGTCTCTTCTACATAAGTTCTTTATCACTTAATGAGAACTAAATGATTTTGCACCAAAACTGAAGGCTACTACTTGAACAACCCGAATACTTATGACCAAAATCTCGTTGTAAGTATCAGTATTGCCAATGTAAGTTGTTGAGAGTCACAAACCATTTCAAAGACCGCAGCCCAACCAAAGACGCTGTGTTTTTGACGTGTGGATAGCAAGCTTGATAACATGCGGCACACAGTACATTTTGTATTTCCATTGCCAAATGATCCAGAAACAGACATGGAATCTCTATAAGACATAAGTAGATAAGCAAGAATGAAAATAGACAGAGCTCATCTGGTCATTACTATGATAAATAAAACTTGCAGTCTAAGAATGACTAATCAGTGAAATTATTTTTCACAGTTCGACCATGACAACAGTTGAGATAACAAGCATCGAACTAGTGATCGTAGGAATCAAAGTCAATGTGACACTGTTAACGAATACAAAAAATGTTTACCCGAGCTTTCGTTGACCTCCCGTGTATGTTCCAACAAGTGGCAACATCACATGACAATTACCAAACCTCCCTCGAAACGATTTCGCATCGCTTCGCTTGTTCACTTTCAACCCCATAACGTGAGAATAGGTTTCAGGCAGTGTGTAAAGTCACCATCCACTGATATACATTACGAAAAAAGTGTGGTATGCTAAATTTAATAGTACTGACTAAGTGACAATCAAAACTACCATGCAGTTGGTCAGTTGCAACATGATATGCCACGACATCAGGGAAGAAAACTTTATTTATCAATCTTACCAAACTCTCGGGAATACGCTCACAGCGACAACGCATAGGTGGGCCTCTAGGTGCCCTTTTATTTAGTTCAGTCCGTACACATATTCTTGCATTTAGCCAAATCGCATTAACACGACAATTATTTCGCGTTTGTACACCAGAGTATGTAAATTCGACGGCTGGTTGTTTACTTAAACAGGTCAAGGTACTTCACCTAAGATGGCTCAAAAGTAGCTCCACTTAATCAGTTAACATCCCTAGGTTTGTTAAGTATATCCATTCCGTTAACTTTGGAGTTCCTGTCCGCCACACAAAAGCAGTTAGATGGCAAACGTCAATTACATTCAAGCTAACGTGTTAAATCCTTCATTTGTACACTTTAAAACAAATCATATAAATACTGTTTTAGATGTCACCGCCAGATTCCACACCTACTTGCAAGCCTACATTCAGTCTTAACCGACACTTGCCTGCTACCTGAACAGTTAGTCCATCATTTACCTAGATGCTATAACCAAAACGGTTCGCTGATCATTAGGCAACTGGTAATAAGTTATTAAGCATTCATCTACGTATGCATTTATGCCTACATACATATTAATATGTAGGAGAGCAAGAGGTCACTTGTTGTTGGTTATTAACCTCTTGCATTTATTAAGCTGTTAGACTGTTGTGAAACATCTCTAACACGTAACTCATAACAACGACTAAATATGATTGTCTATCTGGTTTTCTGGTAGCGGATGGAGACATGTTATCCAGCCCCATTCAGGATTCACTCTAGTGCCTACAATTTTGTGCTTGGCATTCGGGTATTGTGGAAGTGCATAAAAATGAGTTGTCTGAATTTCCTGCAAAAATGCTACTTTACTGCTATTGTAAAGAAATACTGAACACTCATTTTCCAGAGTAGCGACGGTAAGGGCAATTAATTTCCTGAGAATGATAGAAATCGGTGGCTTGGAACCTTCCCTAAACGTTGGCGAGTAACCGCTCTCGTAACTTCTCATAATGGGACGCAAATGCAATGATACAAACGACGGCCACTTGCACAGAGTAGCCTGTAACTGGCCATGAGGCCTTCAAGACGTTGTCGATGCTATACCACACTTCGTTCTCGATACACACAGCCTTCACTTTAGTGAAGTTCCCGGCTCTGAAGTGATGACTTCCTCAGCTGTATGTTGCGATCCAGTTGTCTAGAACATTGCGCCTTGTTCTCAAGTCCAGCACATTCATTTAACATCTATTTCGTCTTAAACACAAGAATGTCCCTTACTAGTAATCCTCCTTCCTCATTTTCACATACTACGGACTGGTGAAATAATTTTTAAAATATACCGTTCTGACTATCGCATGTGTGCCGTGCACTCTTATGCCTGTTTTTAAAAGCAAACGAGGTGTTATCCTTGTCTTGAATGTAAACGAAAGAAAAAGCTTAAAAACAGTGAGATTTGGCCGTCTTTTTACGTGTATCTCCAAACCAATCAACGCTATTGAAGGTGTGTATGTGGCAGGAATACCCTCTTATTATATCTGTCCCACAACTACATAATGCTGACGCATTTTCAACAACGGGATTTTCGATACCTTAGTGTCGTCAGTTTTCAGCGTAACAAAAGCTCGGTTCGAAAAGCGAAGACGATCAAGTAACTCTACAGCAAGTAGCATACTTACTAAAATTTTATAGAACCACGGTCGTTCGTTTTAGTAGGCCCGAGAAATCTTCTCGATAGTATGTCCTTATGGTACTTTGAAATATGCAACAGATCGCAAGTGTACTCAACTCAAACACAGAGCTAGTTTCTGCGTTGTAGCAATAACATAGCAAGCAAGCCAGCGATTTGGTAGTGAAACCTGTATTACGTACAAGAATGCGGTTTGACCGAAAGTTTGGGTGACGACGCTGCTTCTACTTCAGACGCCCAGAAGTTTTTGTCTGCACCAGCTCAAGTGCCGATGTCTCTTCAGCAACTGAAGTCAAATCTGAAACAGACAGAAACAGCATGTTTAGTAACACATTGCTTATCTTTGGTGTCGAGTGGATTATGTACAATTTGATCATGTCTGTGGTGAACAGAACCGCCAGCTAAATCAACTATTCTGCATATGTGAACGCCGAATTTGTAACGTATTATCTCACTGGAAGATCGAGTTTCTTTGCCTTAATGACGACCAACTCGACGACCACCCGAGGTGGTTTGAACGTAAAGTATTACAACTTGCTCATAACGTTGTGTTATTTTCAATCCATTTATGGACGATCAACTTTAGTTGATTTCAGACCATGCATACTGGTTCTTAAAACACGCTGTTTTATAAGCATTGCCGGACTTTGCCCTGTTATCATAGGAGCTGCATTTTGATATTGTTTTCAAAAGTTAGCAAGACTTTTACCGAGCTCAGTAAAAATGATCGCATTCAAGAATGTTACTGCACTCTGGGAAGTACGCACGAAGTTTTCAGCTGCTGCATTTGATTGAAAATTTCTGAGTGCATTCAATAGACCCACTAAACCAATCTTCTACCTTTTTGCTGTAAAAATGACGCCACTGTTGGTGACCAATGCACAAGGAACACCTTCTTAGTTAAACGTTTTCCAAAATGCAGTAATTTTGACGTTAGCGCATGGTAAAGTTGTGAACTACACCTCTGGCCAACGCGAGTAGGTGTCAACTATGACCAAAGCATAGTACTTACCCAGAAATGAACCACAACACTCCGGATCTAAGCGCCTCAATGGCCTTGGAACCCACGTACCGTTCTAGCAATGTCTGCATCAGTTTCCAGCCACCAACATGTAAAAGCGCGAATGTCTACATTTTTCTATATCAAGGTGACAAAAATACAACTCACTCAGAATTATTGAGCAAAGTGTAGGAGGCACAATAATTCTATCGTTATAACATAAAATGCTGTTAGAAGTAACTGAAAGCTCTTCGCGGTTAGCATACAGTTCCGGAAAACTAAGTTTCACGGTTGCATTTCAATCTTTACGTACGACCAAAGTAGCAGAATGAAAATATTTTCTGTTGTAAGATATCCGCACCAAATTTAGTACGAATGAAGTCAAACAGTTCTGAGGAAGGTCACCCCAGGTGGTTGAAACATAGAGTATTATAACTTGCTCATAACGTTGTGTTATTCTCAATCCATTTATCAAAATATTTTCTCCTATTGGGAATCCGATTCGCTCAACTTGCTGGTAACGACTGCACTAAAAACACAATAAGAATTTCTAGTCTCTGTACAACAGGTGTATGTGGAGAGGTAGTCGGCATGTTGTGCGTAATTGGACAACCGATGTTGGATGTCGTCAGAGCATACTGATAGAGTAATGCTTCGCCATAAAACCATGGCTGCTGCGGATTTGGCAAACGATCTGTTGGGGGTGGTAAGTTGTGAAGGTGAAATGCGAACCGAAGAGATATTTTTAAAGACCAGTAACAGCCCAGTAAGCTGCAAAATCTTCTCTTCGCGTCTTAGCATAACCACGCTCTATTGGACTAAGCAATCTTGGAATACATAAAAGTGGGTGTCTACCTTGCTTTAGTACAGCACCTACGCCCGTAGGAGACGCGTCTATAATCAAAGCGGCAGGAAGCCTGGAGTAAAGTGGTCACAGAACAACACATGTGGCAAGAAAGCTTAATGAACGACGCAATGTAGTCATATGAACATGAGTCCACACAAATTCGCTTGCAGATATTATTAGAAAAAGAGGTTCAGCACTCTGAACAAAGTTTGGAATAGAACAAAAGTAATATTGGAACGAACCCTTAAGCGAATTCAACTCAACCACAGTCTTTGGAGTGGGGGCCTTGGGTAGAAATGAAAATGGCTCAGGGTCAGGTCGAAATCCGGTCTCATCAACCAAATATCCCGCATGGGAAAATTATGTAGTATCGAAAAGACACTTCGCAGGATTAGTAGCAATAGTGTAAGCAAAATCCTTTAAGTGACGTGAGCAATCTATCATCATGAACACGTTTGGTGAAACCATGTGCAATAATGTCGTCCTGATAAACTGCAACACGTTCAAAATTATCACAGACTGTTTATCACATCCTGAAAAGTTGCTAGAGGAACAGTCAAGCCAAAAGGTAGTACATTGTACTTGAATAACCCAAGCGGAAAGTTTGTTGTAGTTAGCACCCTGGAAACACTGTCAAGATGAATTTACAAATATGGATCTTTGAGATCAGGTCTCGAAAAGTACTTCGAACACACAAATCGATGAAGGATGTCTTCCGACTCTTCTGTTGCACAACTTTTCAGCAGCAAGCACTTGTTTAAAGTAATGTGGTGGTCACCACAAACACTTGGAGTTCGACCATCACGCCTTGAAGGCGTTATAATTGGAGTAGTTCATGGGAATGATTCCAGAGAAATAAGTAATACTGTTGCACATAACTTAGACAATGTAATACGGACAGGCTCACAGAAACCAAATGGAATTATGCGACGCTTCATAAAAATAGATGTAACTCAGACATCAAGCCTGACTGGTTTAACTTACACACCGCCGGCAGCCTTTGAACATCCTGAGATCAATTAGCGAGTTCTGGCCTCAGAAGATTCATCGGACAGTGTAAAAGAAAATTTCGCAATCTTCGTGCGTTTAAAACCAGTAATAGCCGGACCAGAATGAATAACAAAAAATACACATGTAACGGGCTATTTGTTTGTCATTGAAAGCTCGCATTTGTCAGGAATAGATGAAACATTTCCAGTAGTGCCTCTCACAGGAATATCAGTGGACAACAGCGAGTTTAAGTCTTTTCATACAGTCGACTAAAATAAGACTCAACAATGACTGTGTCGATAATAAAGAAATGGTTAGGTTCACCGTTTATGATAAATGGTTTTGCTACGTGTCGCGTAGAATCAATAGACTTAACAGAATCAGGAGTGGGGAGGGTGCGGTTAACAGATAGCAACGGGTGTGTGGGCAGGTGTGTGAGATTCGATGACCAAGGGAGGCGGCCCAGGGAAAAAGTGCTTTTAGACGCCGGTTGTGAGAATAACAATAACAGGGGCTTAGTTACACGGGATCATGGGAAGAAGTGCGACGGGGTCAATCGAAGGGAATTGTGACCTCCAAAAGTGTCCTACAGTATGTCATGTGGTCATAGACATTCTCGACCAACGTGTCCATTCCACACTTCCAAATGCCATATTCAAGCCGTCTGCAGTAGTTAGAAGACGTGTTTGGTCTATACATCTTTAGTACAGCAAAGTCCTCCATATAATTTCCAATTCATTGCTCTTACTGTAAATTCTATTAATTTTTTTCAAATTGAACACCACTCACACTTGACCAAATCCCTCATATTCAGATAAGCCGTTCGGTTAGTTCATTTCGAAAGGAAGCACTAGACTCGAGTTTCGCTCTTATTAGAGCCCATCAGCAGTTCATAGTTTGTTACAGATCGGAGTTCGCACTCTGACCCTCGTGCTTGTGAGATTACGCTAGTAACCTCATAAGAGGCATGACCGAATGATCAAATCCAAGCGCACAGCCACAATCTTGTATGAATATGAACTGCTTTCGAATTCTCATGATGTTTCCCAAATTCGGGTCGGTGGTTTCTCTATCCTTTGTGTCTGCAATCGCAACACTAATCGAGGGGTATCATAAACCTCGTATGAGCTTGGATAATTGTATAAGGCAGTGTTAGCTTACTGTCGTTAATGAGTACCATCCTTTGCGCAGTAGATGCTTCACTTTTCTAAACAGTAATGTAATGAACCATCACGTTTCCCTACGTCTCTTCGTTATTACAGTTTGCTGAAAGCTTAGAAAATTCATTCATAATCAAATCCGTCCTTCGTGAAAGTAAAATATTACAACGCTGTTGGTACCGTTAAATGATGCTTCCTTCGAAACAACGAGACGTTCGAAGGTTTATTGCCCTGGTCAAGTTAATATCCTTCGTATTTATTTTTTGCCTTGCTACTTACACTACTAATCAGAAAATTATGTTTAGTAGAATCTGTTTGCCACCGTTTCTAATGCAATATCAAACTGTCGATAAGTGACATTTTTAACTCTTCGCAAAGTTACTCAGCCAGATGAAGCTATTAATCTTCTGCATCCACATTCGCCGTGTACCTGATAATTCGTTGGTGTCCCTTAACTTCAACGCCTAAGGAGAAAAGACAAGAATCGTGTTTCGTAAACCGGACAGAAGGTGGCATGGATTTCTTTCTGTTCTTTGCGTTATATCATGTATTAAACTAAGGCTCTCTGGAATTCAGAACAGGGAAAATTCGGACGACGCTACACAGCCTCAAGTTATTGGAAAAGCAACGTCGTAATTTCATTTCAAACGACAATGTTTATATTAGCAGTTATCACTGGTCGACAACATTGATAAGGCCTAATTGGCATACGAGATAATGTAATCCATTCACGGTTCTTTAAGTGACAGATTCAGACAACGTGCGTTAAACGTGAGTCTCTTTCGGCCAAACTGGAGTCAGCAGCTGATCGTTCGTTTGACTGTTGCCCGCCGACTTTCATCATACCGTAAACATACTGTTAGTGACAGTGATCAGCTGTCATTTAGTGCTAAACACGTCGTATACATCAGCAGATTACGACTTTCCTCTGCGTAGGTTCCTGCTTGAGTTTTATATCATTGCATTTACTAACCAGTGCTCAAACGTATTTTCTACCATATCTAAGGGGTAACTACACGAATACAACAGTAGCACCACAGAATCTCCTACCCCACCATTTTAAGTCATCCAATGCGTCCCGCAATTTAGTGATGTCTAGTTACACGGTGTCTCCGGATCTAGATGTTCACTCTCGATTGTTTTAAAGCGATGTGCAAAAGCAGTCAAAACCACTGCAAATCATCCAACTTATCTGTGCGGTAATGAGTGTCCCAATGCTTAGAAAATGTGCACCTCCTCATTAGTCTTCCTAAACAACTGTCGAAATAAGCTTTTAAATTCATGAATGCCTTGGAGTACGTGCATTTGCCCTAATATCCAGTACGGTTTGTATAGTTGCCTAACACCAAACCTGAATTCCAAAAAGGCTTTTAATGCTTTATCGGCATGAAGGTTGTTAAGGAACGATTAACCGTACGAATTGGTGAAGTCAAACCCTTTTTACATTATCTTTCTGGACACTGCCGATTCATGAATCCAGATCGCACGGAAAAACGCTGCAAAAAGCTGTGCAATACGATACACCTGATTCCCTACTGACGTGGCTCATCAACCGACTGAGAGGCCATCATCACAGTAAACGGTTCATAAGTTGACTGGCGCCGCGTGGTGCGCCACAGAACTCCATACAATAACCGTTCTTATTTCATTTGCCATTCAAATCTCACAGTCTGTAAATTCCCTGCTACCTTCACATGCCGAAGGTTTTGAAATTGCAGACATTTTGGAAGGCGTGACGGAGGGACTGGCTGATATAATCCGTTCGATGGTATGAAGCTGCGTTCTCTTTCAGAATCCTCCCCCTCGGCTGCTGAAATATGCGTGTCATGTGATTAATAGTTTGCAGTTAGAATAATTTTCGTCAACTATTTTTTTTTTTGATTTTCCATTGGATTTTTTTTAATTCACAGTCTTTTCTATTGCCACCTATTCCACTGTTGTTAAGAAAAGCCACTAAATTGTCGTACTCACTCGATTGTTCACTACAGACTCAGATTTATTCAGGTACCGTTCACTTTCGTCCGTTTATAACACCTCTGTTATTCCCGTAATGCAGCAGACATCGGAAGGCCAAGAATGAAAAGGGAAGTATGCCACATAGACAAGTGCACATAAAACACGTCAGGTAAATAGAGATCTAGCATAGGCAGAGTACGTATACTTTGTACTTACCAAGGCATTAACAGATTGATTCGACGGTCTTTTCGGAAACTTAACATAACTGTTGGTCAAACTTTCAAGCAACGGTTAGGAAAGTGAGCAAGTGACCTGGTGAGCTCATGATAGGCCGGGTTATTTGATGCTAGGATCCAGTGTGACGAAAAGACCGTTTTTATGCCTGCTTAGTTTTCACGCACCGTGGTTGAGTTCATGCGAATGGTCACTGGCTGGGATATGCTTTGTTGGTTTCTCTAGGAGGAGAAGGAAGCGAATAAGGTGGGGTTCCCTAAAAATAAGCTTGTTCACTTGTCGCTGTTTTTACCGTTAGATACCGCCCTGGGTTTAAAGTTGTTTTGTTCAGCAAAAATATTCCATTTACTCACGTCTTCCATCACACAATCACAATGCCTGAGTTCGTGCTCGAATAAAGAAAGTCAGGGTATTTTAGTTATTATTACCGTCTAATAGCTTGTTAATTGTTCTACTTCGAACAACAATATTTACGTACCGTTGAGAATAACGACGCACGAGAGATATTCACAAATTTCATACCAGACCCGCTGATATTGTTTGATCGAAGGGATAAGTCTTTGATGTGGTAATATCGTTTTTCAAACTGAATCTAGATTTTCAGTTTATAACTGTGGCTCTTGGATCTTCTTGCTCACAAATAAAAAATGTATTTTCATCCCGGGTTTATTACACAAGATATTTGTTCGTCTGTTGGCATATTTTGACTTATCCATCGAGAAAACGGAGTCCAGACAATCGTTACAATAACATACAAAATGTTTAGTAGTCTAGGATTCAGCTTTACAGAGAAACGTCCAGTGCAAAATGTGCTATTTTCGTGCAAGTATTTCGGAACGAGCAGTTCCAACTTCTGCCGAAGCGCCAAAAAGTTATTAAACACTTGTCAAGGTGACTAAGTGACCAGCCGACATCCGACTAATGAATGTAAAAACGTAAAGAATATTCACGACTTTTCTGTTGTTCCAACTTACCAAATAAAAAACAAGGTTATCCAAAAATGCGATTTGAATGAAAACATTTCTTGTCAACAGTTGTCTAGCGTAAGACTGCGCGACAGAACTTCAATAGGTATACTCTTTCAAGAGCTAACTGAAAACTATTTGTAGATCATCTGCAACAAGCTGCTATAGCGCGTGTGCTGGGTTTTGACGCTCGTACGAATGCGATGAAAACCACGGAGCTGTCTCCACATTTTGAACAAGCCGGTTGCAATGCTGAGCACTTATATTCCCCGAAAACAGGAAGAATTATTCCTTGTCCGAACAGAACATCAAATCCTCGTTTATTTTGTTCAGTAAGTTGCGTGATAATGTAAGTTGTATATTTTTAGTTTTGTAAGACCTGAGTGGTATGTCAATCTGAAGACAGTAATCGGTAACTTGACAGTTGAGAAACAAAGAGAAACGTTATTACAACTACTCTTTTGTTACAAATCAAATTTTAACTTTTCAAAAACACTATTTTGAATGACTTTTATGATGCATATTCTATTATAACAATGAGTTAAGACTGAATACATGCTGCCGTCAAACAGATGAAGAGGTGGTCAACTGCTCCCCAGAATCTGTTATCTCCTTATTAATGAATCTGAAGGCAGTTTATTTCAGAGTATAAATGTACGCTGAATGCGTCAGCAATAATTCCAAAAAATGGATTCTACACCGTAAGCTCTATGATCGGTTTCGTAGACAAGGACTTATCTACATGTGGCATCATGCTGTTTATTACTGGCCGGTGCCCTTTTCTAGCTAACTAACGGTGTTTTCGCAAATCTTAAAATCTGGGAGCATTAAACATCTCATACATGTTGTCAACAGCCGTATAGTTTCATACACATATTCCCAACAAAAGTAACCGAAAGTGCAATTCATTAACGTAAGCAAAACCGAGTACGATTTTTCAATTTTATTAAAACCGCGAGTTGGGACCATTTCTGTCGATTGAACACTCTTGTTATATATAAATGTATACGAAAGCGAATAACAGCAATCCCACTGGATGTGTAAGTTTACAAAATAGACAGCCACTAAATTTATGTAGATCACAACAGATCGTATGAAGTGACAGTCATGTGAATTTCAACAAATCCAGTGAATAAAAAATTACGGTAGTCCGGGATAAATGTTGTTCACCTTTCCGGTAGACGTATTCCATTAATCAATTCCTCCGTTTTAAAAAAAGAAAAACTCGATCCAAATATTTCTATCAAAAAGTCGGTCGGAAAATTTTAGTCGAATGTAAAAACTGAACAAAACCGTTTGAACACGAAAACTGGTAGATGCAAGCATTTCGTCTTAACTAATCAGTACCAAATTTACAATAACATGAAACGGTTTTTCATATCGAACAGTTAGGGGTGGGTGGAACACATAGTCGATTGATGGGTTAGGAAATGTCACTAAGTCCAGGGCAGGGTCAGGTTCACGAACAATTGTTGCTGAACACAGTCGATTGATTGCGACAGCCTCAGTAAACCGCAAGAATCTTGGATTGGGATGACGTCGTAAGATTCTGAATGCGCAGGTAGGGTCGATGACATGACCAGTGGTCAGGATGTGTCTTGCAACTGCGGACACTGGTTGCTTGCGTGTATCAACGACGTTGCCGTTCTTCGGTAATACTGAGTTCTGCACCCATTTAGGCAAATGTTCCTTCACTCTGAAAATCAAGCACCTCTCGGTTCTGCCTATGTAACCTTCTTTGCAGTTACATGTAAATCGTAAATACAGTGTGAGATGGCACCAACAAGCTGATTTCCCTTGACTGAAGGCACAGTCAGCTTCTGGGTTCGAGCTAGTACACAAAGTTCGACTGAGTTGAGTGTTCGTTTATTCGACTTCATCAATCTTTGTGTTGTTTGATGCATACTGTAGTGGCTTGTGAAGGCGAACCTTCTTTCTTACAGTAACAACCTGTTCGGATGACGGTTTCGGCCTACTGTGCTTTTTCATTAACCTTTTTGGATAACCATTTGATTGTAGTACAGTCGTGATGAACTCTAATTCCTCCAAAGGACTGTCCTGTGTACAGATTTGTCTTGCGCGTGTGAATAGTGTATTCACTAGTGCGCGCTTTTGATGTAACGGTGTGAAACTACTAAAGCTGAGGTAATGGCCGGACCATGTGGATTTCCTATAGACACCCCTTTTCATAGAACCAACTTCCCGACGACTTATGAGTATGTCTAGAAACGGCAGACAATTATCAGTCTCAAATTCACGTTAGCTTCAGATTGAGATGACAACTATTTAGGCGCTGCACTAGGTTATCTATTGCCTGTTTGGACCGACTGGATACCAGTGTATCATCAACGTAGCGTTTGTAGTATGACAGACTCGCGATGTCTGTGGCTAACTCTTGTTCAATCTTTAACATAAAAAAAGTCAGCCAAGATGGGTTCTAATGGAATTCCCAGGACTACCCCATCTATTTGGCGGTAGTATCGATCAAGAAAACGGAGACTGACGTTTTCAGCGCATAACAATAAGGTTTCCTTCAGAATATCACTAGGCAGAGGCAAAGTAATGTGACTCGTTTCAACGAGCTCACAGATATAATCAACTGTCTCGCGTAACGGAACATTTGTGAACAGTGACTGAGCGTCCACGGAACACATCAAATCATTAGCAAGATTAACGTTGTTCAAGTCACTGACCAATTCGAGAGAATCTTCTATAGAATACGTCTGAAACTTTTGTTTTAATGGAATTAAGATGGTGACTAACCAGCGTGCCAGTTTATGGTACGGAGAATTTGTCATTACCAGAACAGGCCTAAGAGGCATTCCGGACCTGTGTGTTTTAGGGAGTCCCTACAGCTGAGATGTCGACGATCCACACGGTTTACGGGATTCGTACGCCACGTCATCGATCATGTGCAGTTGAAAGAGAAGTTGAAGATGCTGTCCTGTGCGACCTTCTATTTCAGTGACGTTGTCCACTGTGTCTATTTGTTGAAACTTTGTTCGGTCCCCTAATATTGACAGCATCTTTTGTACATACGCGCCTCTGTCTAAAATGACTGCATCGGAGCTCTTGTCTGGCTTAAGGGTTACTACGTTTTTTGAATTGAGTTCTCTTAGTGATTGTAGATGTTGCTTTGTGACAGCGCACCGGCCGTTGATCGGTGTCATGATAAACCCACCAGCTAAATCAGTGAGTTTGGTTTTAAGTCAGGCTAGGTTGTCAGCACTAGTTGGCTGAGGATCTGATAATTGGTCAAGTAGGTTTTCGAACTGGACTTCAACATAAATACGATTAGACCTATATGATGGTATTTTATAATCGAAACCCAAAGCTAAGGCTTCTAATTGCAGAGAATTCAGTTGTACTAAAGAACAGTTCAATACATACTAACTGGGATCCAATGGAATTGGTTCTTCCGCCATTTGTTTGACGCAAATCCAGTTTTCAATGTAAAATCTGCAATCAACTGTTTTATTTTATAGTGAGAAGTCTGGATGGTTTTACTGAACCTGGAATTAAGTTAATCATCACAATAAGAGCGAAAATCGAGTAAACTGCTTCTTTTTGAAAACTGCAGGTTGAAGAATCTATGGTAGAGGGGAAGCTGCAGTTAGCTGTGAGTCTTATTTCACTTATCTAAACCAAAATTTCCTAATACTTATCGCTGATCCAAGTCTATTGAGTTATCAACCTGGAACCAGGTATCCCAAGTGGCTTTCCATTATCCTAGTTGCTTTGCTGGTGTATTTATTAGCGAACTTAAAATTCCGTTTCACTGAAAATGAAAAAAACATTCCTTAAAGAAACTTCTAGGCTGATAACTTCTTGACTCCAACAACAATGAAATGCCCCTGGTTTATTATAAATAAGAGTTTAGAGTGAACTCATTAAAAAGAAAATGGTATGTTGGAGACCAACAAATATGTTCAGTGAGCAATAGTAAGCAATGTACAACATTCTCAGTGCATAGTGGCACCAATATGAGCACTTAAAAACTAATCGATAAATTCATTGGTGGCACACAACCTCAAGCATCTGACAAACGTCTTCGTATTTTTTTCTCCTAAAGGAAGTCATGTACCGCGGGTAACAAAAAATAATTGACTGGGTTCAACAAACCGCGCTCAGCTGTTAACAGTGTCACTGATTAAGAGCAGTTTGGTAACACACGTTTCGTTTTGTTTCCATAACTTCCGTAAACGTGGGTTTTGAGTACCTCTTTTCTCGCGGACTTTAACGTGAACCTTACATTTACAATCAACGGTATGATTGTGTGCTCACACAATGATATGCTTCTTCTGTGATAGTGATACAACTGGTACCGTTTAGGCGTGATGGAAGGGAAATTTCAACGTCATATTTGCGTAGCTGGTAAACCAGAGTGGTTTGTGTTTGTTAGTAACTTGAATATTCACTTCAAAATTATACTTTTATTTCATGCTAGACAAGCGCTGTCAAAACAATGAGACAAGTTTTTACTATTTTGTTCTGTTTTAGAGTAAGTAGAGACAGGCGTACAAGTGGCCGAAAAGTGAAAATGTGGAGAACCTTGACAACAACTGTTGTTAATAGTAAAGTTTCGTGTCACGCAATAGTACTTCTTCATACCACATGAACTATTTGTAAATTTTGGACTATCTAAAACAGGTAAGACGTGAATTATTACAAAATCTCTGAAGTAGCCGAACAGGCAAACTACAGAGCCAAAGACAGAAACTGCCAACCAGTCAGGGATGTTCGTGGAAAGGGAGCACTTGGCGATGAAGATCGAGGTAAAATGGACAGAGGGCCGATTGTTTTTGAGCAAGCAGCAAGTGACAAGCAATCCGCCATCCAACCACATACAACTCAATGTGACTGAACCCCAGGTCGACTGTCATGCACTCGGAAGATGGTGAAAGTCAGACTTATCAACAGCACCGTTTGGCTTCGAGCTTTCAATGGTGCTGAGTTCATAAGTGTCGCGGAAGTTCACGAACAACTGTGTGAACATTTTTTTACAGTGGTACGGAGGGCAACTATAGAATGTTTAGTCTTCATTTATAATGCGTTTTTCATGTTCATTTACGCTAACTCTTAGTTCACGCACAGTGTGCCGGAGTTAAGCCTGCAAACAAGAAGCTCATTTTCCTTCATACAGGTGGTTTCATCAAAACGATCGGACATTAGAATTCATTAATTTTCATTTTGCGACTTGCGTTACGGTTCAACAGGAAATGTGTGCAGTGTGTAATAAAAGTTTTGATGAGGCGGACCAACGTTTTCGAGAATCTACTGAATGACCTCGAGACTCATCAAAACCCTTAGCCGTTGTGGCGCAAGTTTGTCACTAAGTGTGATAATCGAGTAAACATTTGTATATCACACCAAAGCAACAGGGTTGAAAACATAACTTCACGGGGGTTAAGTATTTGAATTTTATTTGACGAATGGTGATTTTGTCCAAAAAACCATCATTCTGCGGAGAAAATATGAAACTGTCCCGTAGGAATATTTTGGTGGCGTAGCTTTGATACAGCTTGACGGGAATATAGGCAATATTAATAAAGTATGCAGTGGGTCAGATTCTTTATATTCAAATGAGTCCTTGGAAAAGAGTTTTAGGGTTTTAGGGCAATAAACAACTGCACCATTGGAACAAGATATTTGTTTGGACACAGGCCAATGAAAAACGCTTTACAATAGACCCAAATATAAAACCCTGGGCTTCAGCTGGACTCTAACCAACGACAGGAACAGAGTATCCAAGCGCGACAAATGCTTCACCAGCTTGTTGGCTGAGCTAGTAGAACACCTGACTCGTTTGAGGGTTTAGTTCTTATCACTGGTTCTTGCCCATCCGAAGGCAGGGTTTTTATAACTGGTACTCTTCTACATTAACAATTCTGCGAAGCTGCTCATCGGTAACCGAACGATATAACTTGGTATTACGAATGAAAATCTCTCCGACTCCCTTCCGACGGTTAGTCTACTTGGGGTGTAAGACGATCATCAGTGACTGGCTTCTGCCAGCTGTCACTGCTAAGATCCACACTGATCCTTTGTATTTATCTCGACAGGTGTATAATAACGGCTGAAAACCGGATAAGTATTGTAGTTTTGCTCTCGGTTATTATCAGTCTTCATGAAGAAACCACAAACCCCGTCAAATTTAAGCGGAAAGCTACTAGTAACTTCCAGAAGAAACAGTTGCAAAACTCTGCGGTATATACTAGAGGTCTACTTTATGTAATATTCCTCACATGCTATGATGTGTTGGCTGATCATGGTAATTTCTTAATTACTTTTCTAATCAAGTCCACCAGGAACTTGCGGAATAAAACTGGAAAATTTTACCTAACTTTCAATTCCCTTGAATTAATTAAAACTGATCAATTCCCTCAGATTACAAACACTAGGTATTTGAACTGCACCGTTTACGTAGTGGTAATGAGCAGAGGGAATAGTATATTGCTAAAAACCTGCTTTATTATGAGTTGTCAGCGAGAGATCACCTTACTTTCGAATAGTTGCTTAACGACTCCCATCATTAACGGTTTTGCGAACAGAAAAGTAGTGAACAAGACTTGTTTTCTGTGACTGACCATCAAACTAATTACAACGTACTAAGTATGAAAGACGGCACCCAAATGAGTAGAAAAATCGATCAATATTGTTTGCAATCCACAATTTTCTAACGGTTACGCATATGTTATAACAAACTTTGGCTCCGTACATATCTGTATCGAACCAGTGGCATGCGATGGGTATGAATATGACTTGAAGTAGCCATATGGACAAAATCTTGGCTTTTTAAACAGCGCATTTTTGCCCTGTTTACAGCGAAGCAAACCATGAAGCTGAGAAGATAATAAAAGGCGAAGTTCGGTAATATAGGTCATCAATTGCGAGCATATAAAGTCGTAAGGTCAAATCTCGATTTGTTTTTTCGTGTGCCTCTAATCTAATTAAAATCACGGTAAGTGGAGCACTTCAACTCCTAGCCTACTTTCACTTTACTGAGCCTCGGTGTCAAAAAAGACATTCACGGGTGAAATCTTCATTCCATCTGCGTGACGTGGCAAGCCGCTCAGGGATATCGCAAAGCCAACGAGCTCACTCACGTTGTGCCAAAAAGCAGAAAGATTACATTTGGTTGACTTCAGAGAATGCCAAACTTCTCTGCTAGTGACTAGTTCAAGCAGACCAATCTTACAGAGAAGAATGAATGACGGTATACACAAGAATACACGTTTTTCTTCACTATGCACTAAGTGGTTTATTTTATTTTGTGTGCCGCTTTCCACGGTCTATTACTTTGTCATCGCGACTGAACAAAATTACAGGTGCGACGAAATCTGGTATGTTCTGATCTAGTTAAATCCGGATTCGGTGGATGCGTCGCATTCCGTATACTCAGTTGGTTAAATATACTAGTCTGGTTAAACGTTAGATAAATTCCCATCACTTCACCACCTACATCGTGAACATGTGCCCTCTTCTATCCGTGAACCTTAACAGGATAACTGTGTTCATTCTTATTGGTCCCCAGTGTGAGATTTTTATGATGCTTTCCTATCAGTTCTCCATTACTGATCAGATACTTAGTTCAATTAACCAGCTGAAGATCAGGACACACGTTTGTAAGCAAAACTCCCCTACACCCACACGCGGGTTCTCTGGGTATTAGATTTGATTAGGCTATTAAACCCCCGGATTTTTGCATCACGTTAGGGTTAAGTAATTTTTCCGACGACATCCATCTACGTAGTTTGCTTGCCGGTAAGCTAAACTAAGGAAGGTTTCAAAAATGGTCCCAAAAGTCTGATTTAGTTGCCTCATTTTTGCCTATCTACGAAATCTATCAGGCATCAGTCATCTTTCGAGTAATAACTATAACTTGCCTAAGCGTTTCAAACCCTGGTTCTAAGTGATACTATAATTTCTTAATTTTTCTGTCAATATTTCGGAAAACAAAACAGAACGTTGACTAACTAAAAACGTACGACAACTACGCTGGAAGAAATGAAGGCTTAAAAATACGACGCTATCATTTTGAAAATTCGAAAACCCAAATCCACCGGGACACTTAAATATGTTGTACCATGCTTTTGATAAGGTTATTCTGGAAAATCAACAATATATAGGTGTAGTAAAATGATTTTTTATTCCAACCTTTTGATTACCGTGTGTGAATAATGTCAAACGGTTGGCAGTGAGAAGATAGCCCTAATGGGCACGCTGGTGAGGATGTAAATCTATTGTGCGATCGTTGTTCAAATATTCCTAGTAAGTTACTTATCAGCTCGTCATTAGTTACTTGTGTGATTCACCGACCGTTAGGCCTATCCCTACACCTGAATAAATATCTGATTGTGATACAGGATGAACCCCGCAAAGGTGACCCAAGTCACTTCAGACAGGCTTTTCAAATTATTTTCACACATAACCTCATAACATTGCACAACACACAGGTAGAGGAATGCAAAGTATTTGTGACCAGGTGACATCGTTCAGCGATGCAGAAGGTAACGACAGTCGGCTAATTATTCCTCCTGAATGTATCTTTTTGTGTAATCATCGGATCACGTAATAACTTCAGTTGCCTGAACCACTGCGAATGCTTACGTGGGGTTTACATAGCAAGAGCACCCCAGGAGATGAAGAGCGATCGTTCAGATTGGTAATAATTCTGGTGGTTGATAAGTACGTACATTTGTGTTGGTGTGTTCTTGTGCCAGGTCTTTCTTCTCCCATGCCTCATTATCTCCACTTCTCCAGTACGCAGCTAACAGAATGCGGAGAAAATTGCTAAGTCACAAGGCGTAGGTACAAACACTTTTCAGAGTTCCACTGTGTTGTTCAGAGAAAATGCTTTTCCATAAAATTAATTATCATCTTTCAAGTTGAAAATCACCCATAATTGATCGCAGCGTTCGCATTCACATAGACTGTGCAGTCAGCCTGTTTGGAAACACAAGCACTAGACTCGAGTTTCGCTCGCATTAGAGCTGGTCAGTAGTGCATATGCTTGCCACGGACGGGATTAGAACTGCGGCCACGCTTTGATGAGGCAACCGTGTTGACCACTGCGCCATTCACCTCAGATTAGACACGACCGAATTATCCTATGTGAACGCTCGACCAGTTTGGCTTGTGAGTAATGACTGTTATTATTATTGCTAATATGGGCGGAATTGCACTCACGGCTAATCACGGCTCCGGTATTCGAATAACTTCTGCAGACAAGCCTGTTTTGGAGAGGAGCACCAGGTTCAACTTTTGGTCTCACTAGAGATAGGCAATAGTGTATATCTTGACCGTGGCCGGATTCTAGACCTCGATGTCGCCGTTAGGCACACTAGCTACGACTGAATTACCACATACAAACGCTCAACCACGTTTGCATGTTAACAACACTCAGATTGTCCGACCGCCTCCAGAAACGGCACAGTAACTGTTCTGTTAGCTTTATGTGATGACCCTACGTTAATGACGTCTATAGAAGTTGGAATCACACAAACCATTATATTTCCTGGGTGGTATTTATATTATTCAAAGGTATTGTAGAATCTTAGTTGATAACGTTGAACACCACTCATACTTGACTTTAGCTATTGCGTTTTCTTAGAGCTTTTGTAGATGCCGTTTTAAAAAAAGCGCTATGATCAAGGTTCGCTCTTGTTGGAACTCGTCAATAATGCATGTCATAAAGATGGCCAAATTTGAAACTTCGATCACGTCTTAAGTTGTGAATGATTTTCAATTTATATCATCGGAAATTCCGTACTACTTATCTGTACACAGAACACCGCTCGGCATGTTCAGCGATTTCTGTACTGTTAACTTCTAAAGTCCTAACCATGGGGTTATTGATTGGGACTTACAAGACGGGTAATGTATAGCCCATCGTAGGAATCGGACAACTTGAGCATTTTTCACAAGTGAAGGTGGCCGTGAGTTTGCATTTAATAATTCGGTCTTGCTTAATTACTCATACTCAATTTCATAAGGAAGTTAAATTCACTCCCATTTCGTGCTTTGAATTGCAGGTTTTCAAAGAGAATTGAATTAAAGTATGCGACAGGAAAAAGTAACGTGGTATTTATTCAGTTGTCGTAGACTTTGACTCAGGGTATAGGCAATTGGGTCATTCAGAAAACTGAATAACGCAACAATATCAAAAGATGATCTTCAGGTTAGACGTTTCAATTACCCAGAATACACTAAAGTATTTATCCTGGGACAACAGTGTCCCAGAGTGCAGAAGGATTTGCTAGTTAGCCTAACAGTGTCATGCTACCAATGATGATAACTGTTTACCATATACCAAAACCTGTATGTTCAGTTCCGCAGTTGACTCTAGTTTTCCTCTTTATAATCTCCTGTTCTTTAGTAAGCACTATGGTATGCACTGCACGGAACCTTACCAGACCATGAGCCACCTTAACTTTTTAACTACCCTGTTCAAATAATTACTTAGTTAGATAAGTAGGTACCCACGGTTAGTCAACTGACAAATTATTCCGTTGTACTTTATTGTCTGGTGTCCTCAAGGAAATTATATTTCTCGGTGGCACTGACCGTACAGTAAAACGTAAGTAGAAGCTTTAGAACTGGTTATGCCACGTCTAATTTTAGCAAATATTTCCTTGAAATTATTTCTGCTTACTGTGTGAGACTGCTGACCGTAAAGTAAGCTGTTAATTCTTTCGTATGTTCTAATGATGGGCAGTCGTCAATAGACCTTGCAAAATGACAGAAGTTTAATGTTAAGCCAAAAATTCATCTTGATCCGATGGGAACGGTCAGCTCCGAGTTAAAATTACTCAGCCGAGAGATTTTGTCCGAAAACACGTTGCTTTTGCCATTGAGAAATGTACTTCTAATAACTAAGTGAATTTACTCATGTTTAGAGTGACGGGCTATTAGAGGCCAGTTTTTGACGTTTCTACTTAGTTTCATCACGTACCATCACCATCCACCGAGCCAAGTTGTTATTCTGAGAATGCAACATAACAGTTTTATCAACATTACTCTGTTGACGGATAAAGCGACGTAGGAGAACGGCTGGCAGGGAATTTCAGACGTATTATGATGGAGAGGAATCCATTTCTGTAAGGTAGCTGAATATTCATCACTTTATGTTTCAACCATTTTCTGTTAACTTAGTTTAACCTAATGGCAATTAGGTTCGCAGTGTTTAACGGCAAAATATAAGTAAACGCTAACTATCGGCCACAAAGCCTTGAAACAACTTGATTTAAAACATTGAAATCATACAGTTGCTACATTTTTCAAACATCAGTGAAAGGGCATGGGAGAAATAGAACAAACTCATTGGGAGGACAATATTTTACCTCATCATATGGCAGGCTGCAGTCAAGTTTATCTCCTGAATTGTTGTATAACAGGCAGTTTCGTTGTGAGTAGTATACTACTCACAAGCGACATTCGGAAACAAAGGGCAAGCCCCAACGCCAGGAAGACGACGGACCAGAGGTGAATATTGGAATAGTGTGTACGTGCTATGTTAGGAGTGACACCAGGGCGAATAACAATGTACTTCCATCAAATTTTTGTGAATGCACATCAGCCGTGCACGTTTGTGGTCCCGTGTTTAACATGACCTATACGGGAGTCCCTGCAATAACGAGTTTGCTGGTCAAGCGTCTTTGCGGTAACAACAAAAGTACAGTGACATGTGAACAAATATTCTGGAGGATAAATGAAGTCGGACAGTAATTCGATGAATACTGACGATAGCTGGGTGATAAGCATCGCCTGCCCGGTTCTACTGTCAACTGAATACAATTTTTAGAGAATATCATCTAGAGCAAATGATTTTTGTCTGGAAAGGCAAGTTGGTAGTGTTATTAACAGCTTTCGTGACATACATTTAATTACCTATACATTATAGCTACAGCATTCAGCCCAGTATAAAATTGGTGCCTGTAAGACGGGTTTTATGTTTACTTCATCTAGAGTGGATAGTAAGCAATGGCTTTACTTTTAACTAAACAAATGGAGACTAGGAACTTATTTTAACGCAAACCCATTCACAGTTTCGATGCGCGGATCGAACTCCCTTTGCCATTTAACCAAATAATGTTCCGCCATTTCTCCTGTAAAATTGGTAATCAGTACACATTTGCCAACCATGGTATCATGTTGAGCTTTTCAAACGTGCGTTATCTTCATTTATAGTTATGCCAGAATTCAGTGGTTATATGACATTCGGTCTCTCACTGGTCGGCTGCCAGATTTATGTGTGCGCGGGTTTTCTCATTGACTTTCTTGGCCATTTGTGATTGCTTATCCACGACGGTGGAGGACTATGTCGATTCCCGTGCCCTTCTTCCAGAGCCTGCTTATGTTGGTCAATCGCGTACATCATACACCAAATTCCTTACAAACTGCCTTGCTGACTAGCGGCATACAATAGTGCAGGTCAACCAACTTTAATATAACGTTCGGATATTTCAACATGCAGTGGTTTATAACCGGTTTTCACTTCACGCTACTCCTGAACGTTGCAGAACCTGATTTACACTGAATAAACAATTCGCTTCAGATAGCCAAATAGTTATTAATTAGAATCAAGCATGGTATCTGATAACTTTCAATGCCACTTGGGTAACACGAGTATTCGTTGTCGGAAGACTGAAGTGACTCCTCAGTTTTATGTTCAGCCTACATTTCTTCAGTATTTCTACCCAGTTCATTTATCCTTTCAAAACACCTCGAATCAGCACGTGGATCAACAACCACCATCTCGAACACCGTCCATTGATCAGTTGTTTCAAGTGTATGAACAACAAGTATTCAACATGATATGCAGTGTGCTGCAAACAAATGATAACTACGCGATACGGCATTGGTTGACTCATGCTACTGAAAGGTACGTTCCCGACCAACAACTGCCACTCGTGATTCATCCCATGGTTCGCTAATTTAATTTTCTGAGTATTTTCATTATTGATTTCATGGTTAACTAATCCCGCCTTTAGACGAGCTTTTGCACACTTTTAACACAACATAGCATCCGACGCAATAGGTCTGGAAGTCTGATAATCAACTGATATTTTGATAGGAAGAGAAACCGCATAAAGAGCGAAAATCGGAAACGCTCTGGGCTCTTAACTAGCTACTTCTCCAGCGAAACTGGTGGGTTAGTGTTAACTTGATACGAAACCCTATTTTTAAGAAAAGTTAAGACACTGGACGTTCCACAGTCCAATAAGGCAGTCTGTAAATCGGAATTTCTCAACAGAGTGCAGAAAACACTACTCCCGCTAATGAAAATAGCAAGCATATATGATACAGCACACACTCCTTTCAGTACCTCGAATAAATGAACGCTAGTGATTCGTTCAGGGAATGTTTTCCAATAATGACACTGAACTACATTGGCCATTGTCATCGGTATCTAAATGATCCAGTCAATCAGATGCAGTACACAATACTCACCTGGAACGGATTAGAGGCATTCCTAGCTAAATTGATTGCAAACTTTCCCGTTTTAACGTCTGGTGTTTGCTGTGTAATATGAAGTTTGCCCAGGAAAGAACATTCTGTTATGCACAAACATTGTGTGTTGAGTAGCTTAAATGTATGTAACAGTTACTTGAGGCAACCAATGATCTACGGAACGGCGTCTAACATCATCTGGCAATAACATTGGTGAGGAAAATGCCGAAGTAATTGCACGTTTCTAACCCCACCTAAACCACATGAGACGTAGACGTGCAGTATATCTAGCAAACTGGAACGCAACTTGTACGTGTAACTACCAAGCTGAATTCTTCTAATGGGAAATAAGCTTTACTTTTTAGCTTTTCTGTCCATCGCCTATGCACTTGTCCGTTGGAGACGTGTTTCTAGGCTGTTCAGATAAAAGACTGGTTCGCTATACCTGAAAGAATCATGAAATGACTAAACTAGGACGGTTGGGCACACTTGACACAACTGCAAGACTGTTGGTTACAAGTAATATAGATTTACCTGCTATGGATGAGTGTCGTTGATTAAGAATGGAAATAAGGAACGGAATATCCGTTCATCATTACGTTTGTCTTAACAAGGAACGATTTGGTACCGTCCACAACAGGTCGCTTTTCACAAACTTTCGTAGAACTTTAAACGAACCTAGCTGGATGAAGTCAGCCAATTGTTAAATTGTCTCCAATAATAATGCGTAGGAAATTTTAAAAAATGATCACCACTACAGTTGAATATCACCCATTGACCAAGGTTGTGCCTTACACATTGACTATTGATGACTAAATCCTAATTCTATGAACATGATAATCCATGGGAACATAAGTAACAAACAGCGGTTGACAATGTTGGTATATGTTATTGATATAATCTGCTCTGTGCCAGTTGATTCACCAAGCAACTTGCCTGAGGAATACGCTTCAATCTAGGGCTAAATCTACAGTTCCGGGACACGAAATAACTAGGCGTAATATATTTTCAAAGTACCGTTTGCAAGGTTGGCAGTGTTGAATTACCTTAGTTGTTTCATCAAATATCGTTTTGTTAGACCCTTATCACCCTTACAGTGAGCTTACTCAAATCTAGAACGAGTTGTAACTTAAATTTTTCGTCGATACTGTAATAGTTGGAGTGCAACATATTGTTGACGGTTGCCATTCTTGCAATTGATTAGAACATAGTCGGCGCCCAGAATCTCCCACTTTGGTTCGTTTACATTAACTTGAATCAGTGAGTGATAGGAAATGTGGCTGACTAACAGTTAACCAAACATATCGCACTTATATTTTCTGTCACTCTCCTTCAAAATGGACACTAGGGTTCGGTTTACGTCTTGTTAGAGCTCGTCAACAGTGCATATTCTTGTCACTGTCCGTAGTAGAGCTCCAGTCCACGTTTGCTAGGGCAATCATGTTGACCAGTGCGCAACTGACCTCACATTCGACATTATAAAATTATTACTTTTGATCGTTCGTTTACGTTTGCTTAAATACTATACAGGTTGCTTGAATGCCTCGAGAGGAGACAGCAACCAACTCAGTAGCATCAGTCATACGTGGTTTTGTCTTGCGGGGAATTCATTTTGCAACGAGACGCAATTTTACAAAGTCTGAGTAGGGTAGTCCTATGGACTCAATAGGATGTATCCCCACTTTCCAGATCTCGCAAAATGGATGAGGCGACCTGAGTCAATAATGGAACAACTTTTCACCGCTCCTGATAAATATAGTACGTAAAAAAGAATCGAAAAAGAGATAGCCTGGTGGGCCCAAGCTCGGTAGAAAATAGTACGATGGATTTGTGTGGTGCAATGAGTGTAACCAATAGCAGATGTTAGTCTGACGTTGGTAGCTTGAGAGCAAGTGTTCACAGAATCGTGAACCACATGCCGATTATGATTAGCTAGAATCTCAGGGGAATTCCACAGATAGTTGTTTATCAAGTGAGTATCGTGAACGGAGAGACGTGTCGTGAGCAGACACACTGAAAACGGTGAGCTTCCGTGGTTAACATATTCCCTTTCAACTGATGTGATGAGCAGATGCCCTAAGAGCATAGGTTGAAAGGGAGATACAATATAATAAGGTAATCCTAACTTGCAGAACAGCCGTTTGCAGGTCACAAGTGTCATAATTTCGGGTCCACCAATCGTAACGGCAGGACTGCAAATAACCATAAGTGTCCTGATTGCCCTGATGCTGTTGGTCCATCAACTGCCAACTAGAAGAGCCCTTCGCGATTCACACAACTCAAAAACATAATGTAATTGATCAGACACTTTCTCACATCGTCTAACTAATTGCTTTATGTATTACAATCTACAAAAGTACTTGTGACTCAGAAAAAAATTGTGACTGTATCCGCAGTTCCAGCTCTTTTACTTCTACCTCGTCGAAGCTAGTACGGGGCGCAAGCTAGTTCATTTCCATTAGTCCCAAGAGCTCGAGTACTACATATAGTCTAGTCGGTGCTTGTTTAGTGATGGTTCATCGATTGTCACCAGTGAGTTTATTAGTCTCGGTAATAACTGACTCCTCCAAAATAAGAATAATGTGTTTATTCCAATATACCCTAGAGTTCACATTATATGTTAGTACTGATACGCTTAATGCCTACTAAATACTGAACGTTACAGGAAGACAGCTATTCCATGTATATCGCAAATGGGACAAAAATGCGGTTTTCGCCACAGAACGTCGTATTAGTTGGGTGACATGTTCATATTTTGGATTTAAATGTAATTGAGTATGTGTACAGCTTATTGGCTACACAGCTGCAAGACATTGGGCGTAGCCCTGCATCCACGTTGAAAGTGATGCCATCCAAGAATTTTGAGTTAGAATTTTATCCTCGCATCTGTACTCCACTGTGAAGAGCACAAACAAACTGTGCGTCGGGGTTCTTAACGCACCATAACCCATTTTGAGCTAAGGGTGTCTGTATAAGTGTGAGACGGAGCAACTTCATTTACCATGCTGCATCAGTTTTTTCTTAGGCGATAAAAATTAATAAAGACCTTCAGACTGCCTGCATTTACCCATTTCGTCAGAACGCCCAAATAGCGCCTTGTCTGCACAAATGAACAAGATATTTGTAAAAATTCTGACGCCCTTATAGTAATGGACTGTACTGTACTTATTTTTGGTTGTAACCATTGATTCGAATATATATATATTGCAATTTAAGCATTTCAGTTTGAACTGATTCAGCTTTTGTTCATGGGTTACTCTCGTGTTCTGCAGATCACCGAACTACAGTAACCTGGCTGACAAAAACTAGACCTAATATCACGAACTTAAAACAATGTTGTGGTTAATTATCTCATCAGCTCACATCTATCGTTAACGCAACTCTTCTTTACTTGCGTTATGAATGCACAATACAAGTACTTCTAGTCCTATAATTGCTGAACACTCTCAACACTGATTACTTCAATTAACAATATGCCCAACTGTTTCTGAAATGTTTACTGTATTCACTTTCAACACAACACATTCCGCCGTTAGCCCTTTAATTAACTATCCTCGCAGATACTAAGGCTACTGGCTGTCGAACTACTGTCGGTGTAATAAGGACCACGTAAGTGCATGCGACTGGTGATTTGATCGAATCTACTGATTATTGAAAATCCCTTGTGCGCTAACACTCGGTTTATAATAATCTACACAAGGTTTTGTTAACGTATCACATAGTGTGCACAAAACGCGTAATGTGAGTTTGGGACCGATAAACACAAAGGCCTTTTTATACGGTTGTCATCTCATTACTAGCATCGGGCCACCCATCAATAACGCCTGTGTGTGTTACAACAGTAGATTCAGAAAACAACAATATTGGTAGAATTGCCCGTAATCAAATTTCGCAAGCCCCAACTATAGAAATGGAACAAAGTTTGCACAATTTATCTGTGATTGTTGGCAAAGGGAACACACGGAATGACTCTCTTCTGATGAAGAGCACCATATAAATAAATGTGTACTGATCTTACCTACCCGTCTGTCTCCTAGAATCTCCCCTTCATGTTTTCAAAGGCAAAACTAATAATCACTTCCTAAACTTACATTGTTCTATCTAGACTTATTTTCTCTTTTCCTATCAAGTTGTATAATGTTGCCTATGACGCCATACCTGTCGTCCTTGTACTAACGTTACATAAGTGTCCGAAGTGAGGTGTTGGCTCTTATCCGGCCTCTTCATTTTAGGGAGAAAAGCCTCGTTCTCAACATGCTGTGCTCAGTCCTAGCGAATCAGAGCGTGTATTATGAGCCATCTCAAATCAACCCCACCCCAAGACCGACTATGCCCGAGGGCGTGTATTGCGTACCGAATGGAGATGGGGTTCAGAGTTGGTCGCAAGTGAGTCGGTAAGAAAGCCTAGACACATAAACTACCCTGCTCAGTGAGTTCGTGGTTTTTACATTGTTCAGAACGTATAACCATGTTATCAGTAGAAGCTCTCGCTCATCAAACCCCTAACCTTTTCATTAAATTTAACACAAATGTAAATATCATAGGCTTGCTCTCCTAAGTCCTTTGAAAACAAGTTTAACCATAGCAGCTTGTTAACAGTGCGCATCCCTACTAAACATTAAAAACATCAACGTTGTGAATAATTATTTCGGTCAGTGAATTTTCACTACCGACTCAGAAGCTACTTTGGACCATATGAACAAGACACAAGTTGCAAAACACTTAAGACAAGACGGGTGCACGTGACATTATGAAATTCGGAATCAATCGTACACGTGTTCCAGTTGCAGAACACAGTAGACTGTGGACCTGAGTAAGAAAAACCAAAATTAAAGCCTGTGCAATCAGCCACACTGGACTGTTAGAAGACCAAGGAAGTTCGAAAAGGGGAATTATTAACTTAGCTACGATTGTTGGATAAGCCAGACGACTGTACGTACCCTCTATTCATTCTGTTCAACTTATTGTCCTACGTTGCATATACACGAGGTTAGATACGGGGCACGACGACGAGTGTATTTATTCATAATTCTCATCAACTGAACCAGTCTGGTCTGTGGTATAGGTCAGCAAAGGATATCGCGCTTATTGGCTCATTCTGTTCAGCATAGTGTTAACGCACGAGACTGCTTGACGTTACACACTAAGTAATCATGTTTTTGCAGGCAGCTGGCCCCACTGACCATTAGCGGAACGATGGACAGACACGTTGACTTATATCAGTCTCATCGGGACCACCCACGAAGAGAATCCAACTGTACGCAGGGGGCAGACGACGTTTCAAACATATATCTACTATAACACGGGTCATGATCACAAAGGATGTGGGAGGTACCTTACATACATTTCTTAATTTAATTATTCTAGCATACAAGAAAATTGAGGTGCAGCTAAGAAAATGAAAATTAGTTTATACACCCTAATAACACCCCAAAGCTCATAACTTTCTGGTCAACTGCATGCATTAGCACATTTCCTTTCTGGCACAGGCTTGTTGGTCGTGGGTTAGATTTTATAGCGTATACTACGCTGATGAGACGCAACCAGACTGAAACTATCGTCAACAGCTTAGTGTGGTCGGTGCCATCAACCGCTTGCAAAAGACTTTTCTAAAACCCTTGGAGGTCATGGGGCATGCTTGCTAGCTTTTGGTCAAACCATAAGCAGTCAGGCGTTTCAGCCTACGAAAAAAGAGTCGTAGCAGTGAAGAAGGGTAAAATGGGGCGATGTTGAGTGTAATCATTCTTCAGAATAACCGTCGGATAACCAGTGCTTTCACCTACAATATTGTACTGCCAGTCATGTACTCATCTATTTTCAACTCATTCAACCGTTCCACTTCCACTAACTAAAAATGGTTGCAGCGTGGACTCACCTAGCCGTGCCATCGTATCTATTTTAATCAGACCAAGAACATGACGTATACAATTCCTACTGTCAACACAGTAGCCCACCTATCACCCCAAATCCCATCTAGAAGGCGTGAGTGCCCGTGTATGACATTGCACACCGACCAAACACAGCAAACAAACGGTTTTGAAGACCAAATGTACATAGCGTCAGCCTAAATACTGAGACTGTCTCTGACTTCCTGACAGAACCGTTCCTATAATGTGATACACCTTGTACACAATATCACTCACCTCAGATTAGTTCAGTGTCAGCAGGCCTCGTAGAATTCTTGACAGAAGGAGCAGGTGTTGTTAAAGCAATAAGATGGTGGAAACTGAATGTTACTTGCCAGTAAAACATGTCGGCCTTCGTTCTGTGACTGCATCTACTGCTTGCTTTAGGGTCACTAACCCGAACCCGTTGGATCGCAGCAACCTTATTGTAGGATCGAAGTGGTTGTTACCCATCATATGGTGTACTGATAATTTGTGTCGTCGTTTAGATTTGATTTTAGGAATTTCAAATCTGCTGTAAAGACTCACGGATATAAATTAAGTTTCTCAATGCATGAGACGTGTGAAATAGCATTTGAAAAATTTGAGTCCCATTAATCTGACTTATTTACTTCAATGAACAAAGATGCTGATTATGCCGCCCCCCTCCTCTAATACATAATGGTACACTGAGCAACACACCTGGCTGCTTACATCGATCACACTGTCGTTTATTTTCCACGTTTCCGATCTGCCATAATACTAAACATTGGTTTGTATACTTGCCTGAATATCTATTTCCTTTTAACATATACCTTGACAAATGAGCAAATAAATGCCGACTATGACGAGACCTGAAATAGTAGGGAAGCCCATACAATTAATATAAGTCCATCACAGAAGAGAACTACGGGGTCCAAAAATTGAGACATCCAACGAGCAAAACAGTCCATCTGACAAACTGCCAGAAACGTTAGTGGTACTAACGTCATCTAGGGACTTCGCCGAGGATGTGGATTACCACCATGATGGCTCCTGTTCAGTCTACCTAATATGCATCCGCCCGAAGCAACTTGTAAGTGTCCTGGCCAGGATACTGGATGGCGCCGTACTCGTCAGGCCTGATAGGCCCTTGGGAAGGTAGCAGGAAAGACAGAGCCATGGTGCTTCAAAAGCAACAGCTCGTGCAACAGTTCCTGCGAGATGTGCGCCGATCTTATTCTCCAGTCTTTATAACGACAATTTCAACTACACTAGCCCACTACAATTCACTGATGTGAGACCGGGCATGCGAAAACACATCAACACGGCCCGTTCTGTATGATCCATTTTGTCTGTCAGATAATTTCACAGACTTCGCATGTTATGACTTATGATATGTGCACCGAGCAGTAAGGATAACCGCACAGCACCTGGCCACGTGACATTTTCCCTGTTCCGCAACACTTCCGATACTTGAGACCCACGATTCGGATCCCATCGTGGGACTTGCAAGCTTTCGAACAAGGTCAGCAGCTGAATACTACAAATAAAAACCCGTGAATGCCCATAATCCGGGAAGACAACCCAACTGATTGATCCGGGGACGATTGGCAGATTCTTTTGTTTCGGAACATTTTGGCCAGCGCTTAGTTCGCTTCGTTGAGTGATGATGATCGTTGACCATCGCCCATCCCAGACCAACAGTTCCGAACAATCGCTAACGCAGAGTCAAAAAGTGCATCATCTCAATGGATTAAATTGTTCAAAAACAGCATTTTTCAAAACGACCTAAGCATGGGTATGAAAAGTGACGCTAAGATGCCAAGTGCGTGATTTAAGTAGAAGTGTCCACCTCACATAACTGATCACATATTTCCCCCATCAGACATTGATGAAACGCGCAATGAATTCACTGAAGTGGGAGACCGAAGTGGAACGTCATCGATAAATAAAATCGCCAATTTGTGTAAAGTTGCGTATTCTCACTCGGTCTGATGCCGATTCCAACTGGTCGCGTACGCCATTCTTGGTTGAGGTCCATACAAGGTATGAAAACGTCCCAGGCTCTTAGATATACCGATGAACGCCTCAATGAGGTGTGACCCTGTTCACTCAATAACAGCGTGCGGTGGCTCCGCGTACGGCCAGAACATTACAGAAAATCATTTGTGCTGAATTAGTTTCATTTTGCAGACACAGAAAGGAAAAACATAATGTGCAATGCTACAAACATCAGCCATGTTCTGTACACGAACATCTTAAACGAACGGACGACAAGCACTCCGAGTGTGCGTCTACACCAGAGTAAGCAAATGGCACGTTTGGATTGAATTTTGGGGATTTAGATTATTACATGTTGAACACCATCCACATTCGACCACAGTCCTTCCATTCACATAAGCTTTTCGGCCGGCCAGTCTGAATGTAAGGACTGTAACCGAACGCGAGTGGTAATCAATTTCAAATGGCATGTGCCAGTTCTGTCTGTCCACAGGGTCAGTCGATATTAATCAATCAACCTATCCAAGCTCAACAAGAACAGCGTTGCGCTGGCGCAAAGTAAAAACACGTTAGAGGAACTGGTTGGATTTAGTTGGTCAAATATGCTAAATGAGCAATGTAATCGAAGTGTCTTCTCTGACGTCTGTCTGGCCCGCCACATAAGTAATTCGAACGGACTCGAAGAGTTGTAAGCTCCCATCTGTTTTACCTATGCAACTATCACAAATGCAAAGGAAAACATGAGAGAAAAAGTGATTCGGTACACCACCTACTGCGCATATGAAGATGATGTTGATTTGGGTTACCGCGAAGTTGGAAACAGAACTAATCCAAGCGTGTGCGTTCACATAGAAGCAAGTTTTTTTGTCGTCTCGTTGTCGTACGCGCATTTGTCATCCATCTTGAGCAATGTAGACGATATTCAATTCGTTCAACTTTGTTTCTGAGGTCTCCTCTATAGTGCCACAATTTTGGGGATTACAACTTCCGGACCAGTAGCTGCTAAAATACAGCGAACCTACACCAATAATGTTTTTAATTATGGCCAGTAGCAAACAACTAAAAGCTCGCTCTGTCAGCATTATAATCGTATTAAACACACAGCGATCAAACTTATTGCGGTGTAACATGGTCGATGAGTGGATACTCACTCAATGTTCACAGTGTTCAGATGAAATGTTCAAAAGCAACACAGCTGGCGAAATAGTCGCTTAGATTGTCGCAAAAAGCTAAACTTCAAGTAGCTAATCAATTACTAATCATACCTGTGGCGGCCCGTCGTCATGAGTTTATTTAAAAGGTACCTCGCGAGACAAAAAAAACTCTTATCAGTTGGACTAACTATTTCAGTTGTGCTAGTTTAGGATTCCTCTCCTTGCCCCTGGAAAACCAATCACCTTTTGATAAGCCGGCGCGATCGGCTGTATTGAGTGCATTTGCCCGGTTTGGCGCACACCGCAGATCCCTCGTTGTCAGCTGTCCGAGCGTGGTTTTGATCAGGTGTTTGTATACTCGAACCGTGATTTTACTACCCACTCGTTCTCCTATTAATTACTAATTAGCTTATCTTAAGTGTCACCAAATTACCTGGTTTGAAAAAGTATGTGTGTACAAACTGCAACGTCACCAGTGAACAAAATGAACCAATTGCTTACATATTATCTCAAGATCAGGAACGAACACTTTGTGAACAGAAGTGCACACAAGTATGAGTTAAAAGTGTTGTTCACATATACTAGAGTGAAAACTGTGAAGACTACCGGATGAATCAGATAGAACTCTATGAGCAAGTTTACCGTAGGCATTCAAAGGACTGGAATCGACAATGCGTACGGTGGAAGAAAGTCTGCTCGAAGTACAGAGGTGTTTGAGTAAGCAAGATTAAATTACGAATCCTTTCGTTACAAGTCCGCTGGATAGGACTTAGAGACAGTTAAACTGATGTGACCGCAAGAGACATTTGGGTTGGAAGTCGTTTACCTCTGAATATCCATCCCGAACTAAGTTAAAATACATAGTCACGAACGAAAACACTACTTTGTAAAACTGACGTGTATCCAAAACACGCGGCAGCAGTTCATCGTCAATCTCTATTGCCACGTACGGTACAATGCGCATACACGTTTCCAACAGTCGCTTTCAGCTCATGTTTCGTCTCGCGTTGAGAAATATCATTTAGTTTTCGCGCGTTCCACCCGCGCCACACATTGTACAGCAAAACCAGTGTTGTGATAGATGGCCCACTGCAAATAACTTAATACGACAGAGATAATATAGATTTCAAGCGAATAAGAAAGAACATAACCGTCTAAATTCAAACACAATATTAACCGTACGTTGCGACCAGCAGAGATTACTCAAACGTAAGACTCAAAATGGGTAACAGATTCCGAAGTCTGTAGGTTTATTGGGATAATGAATGAACATATCTCGCAATCTTTCACCTGTGTACGGAGTAGAAGTCAAACGTAGACTTTTTGTAATGGCAAATTTGTCAGTTTGGAAGAGCTCTAAGCGTGAGCGTCTAAACATCGATTGGCACCGAACCACTGACAGGAACAGTCTGTTTCCAGTGAGTTACGAAGACATGCCAAGGGTTCAACAGTTTCGTAGACCTACCGCGTAGAAGTACTGAAATTTTGTAGGCTCGAGTCTAGCTGCAGTCCCTGTCAAACTACTGATAATTTATCAGCAGAATTTTAACAGAACTCATCTCGCCTGATCACATGCACTTACGCACGTATATGAATTCACAATGCGCGTCCGTACGTTAGCAGCCACATCACGCGATAAGGCAAGTTAGCACAAATTACCACACACTAAACTGACCGAAGAGATAAAATCCGCCTCCGTAAGTAAACTACTGACCGTTACAGTTGATGAACTTGTAGGCGAAGTTTACATAATTCAACGATTATCGATACCAGGAAAAATGGCGAGTTATGAACTGACCAAAAGAGAAAAGCGAATGCATTTTCGTGCAACGTTTCTCTACTTAACAGGACGACATAAAAATGTAGAACTGCATCGGATGACAAATTAACCGAAATTCGGGGTATTTTATAATTAAATCGCATTACAAAAACGTACGCGTGAACGACCTTACAGAATACACTGCAAAAAGCCTCAATAACTGTACATTCCAGCCTCGAGTTGGACCAGCGATTACTGTCGTTTGAGCTGTCGACGAAGAGGTAACAGAACTCTAAAGCCTATGGAAGAAATTCAAATATAAAACTAATCAGTAATGCTAGTGTACCGCACTGCGACATCAAGAATGCCAGCTGATCACTTCATTTGCGGAGCAAAGTGACCATACCGAACGTTCCAGTGTCTACTCTGCTTAGGGAGGTCAAAAAGTACATCACTGTATGTAAACGTGTCCGCATTCAGACAACTGTTCTTTGAACCATCAGTGGACATAAGTGGTTCTCAAACACTAATCAGCATTTCTGACATTCAATCGGACTGTTCATAAACTATCACCCAGTAAAATCCAATCGGGTTACATAGATTAAATGTTTGAAATTGGTACAATCCTTCTTCTGGTTTGACGGCGGCATCAGGACTGAAAACGAGTCACAAAGTACAGTCGCCAAGATGTGAATGCAGAGTAATTAGAATAACAAAGCTTTTCAGAAAAGCAGTAAAGACCTCGTTCCAGAATTCGGAACGTACCAAGTAAAAGTATATATTTCTAAGATGCGTACGTTAAGTACATCAACGTTTACTGGTCTTCGTCACTTTTGGAAGCTTTCGTAAGACGAACTCATTGAAAAAAGAGAAGAATAGGAGGCGATAAAAGACAGCTGTTAATAAAAAACTGTGATTCTGTTAAGGAGGGCAGCCAACCGATACAGCGTTACACTCTCATGACGTCTTTTTCTAGTGGAGTTATGCGGGAGCTTTCCATTTACCGAGCACGCGGTTGACTTGCATTTGCCGCACTGAAGACGTCAGTAACCACAAATATCTTCACATTCACACACAGCATTTCCTTTACGTTGCAGCCACGTGTGAGCTTTACTCTATACCACACTTGCATGTCGCATAATTTTCTTAAGTCTACCACCGGAAGTCGAATACACATGATTCACGCATATGGGTTGTTACACTAGGTGGCCAACAAAATAGACGATAGTTCGTGACTTACTGATATGGTTTGAATTACCCAGTAAATGCTCGCAAACAGAAGCCGGTTTTCACCGCTCTGACGGAAAGATTGATGGAAGACATTGATCAATTGATACCTACAGGTAATTATACATAAGGCCTAAATTGCGATACAACTGTTTGCCAATATAACCGCCCCGGCTCAATGAATCGGGAGAATGGGGAAAACTTAACACAAAGGATGCAGTCACCCAAACGGATACATCTGGTTCCCTGTTAGAAGGTGCATCTCCTAACGAAACAGACAGGACGCATCACGCCACAACGATCGGCCGGCCCAGTTGGGATGGTATGGTCGTGGGTGGCGGTAGGGTTCCACTCAGCCAATTGCAGTTTTGCGGTCGAACGCCTGTGCGCTATCTGGACTGTTTTCTCGCGTTGCTTTCTGATGCCCCCTTTTAACGTGATTTGCATTGATCCCCGACTGCCATATATGACTGTTTCATTGGATTCGGCCATTTATGGTAATCGTTTCGTCCTATAAATTTAGAACCGCTGCGTCCTAATTTTATCTCGTTCCTCCAACAAACGGTGTTGCTGCGTCTTTTCTCGTCTCTCGGTTTTGGGTCAAGCGACTGAACGCGTAACCAAGAAGACGATCTGAACTGAATGTGATTTAGGTTAAAAAAGGTTTTTCAGTTGTATTGCAATCTTCATCCACGAATAATCGTTCGGGGTCCCGACTGCTTTCTGTTTGACTAAACCTTATGCAGAGACACTGTAATTACTGAGTGTTTCTGTGGAATATCTGTAAGATCGCGTCCTGTGGAAACAATTTCAATTAGTCAGCAAAAATAGTTTAAGCTCAACTGTTGGTAGTCGAACGGTCCCCCTGCCTGGCACGATTGCATACTAGGAAGAAATCGGCGTAATATTCAGCACCAAGCATGACCACTACGGAAAGATAATGGAATTGAAGCTTGATGTAAATGTCACAACCGTAAACAAACACTCTTCTGATGTATTTACTCAAAACAAGCCGACCACAATGATAGTTAGGGGACGGACGCCGCTGTCCCAATGTTATTACAGCACTATGCCGGTTATGCTTTTGTTTTGAATACATATGAGTAACCGAGCGTTTGGAGTCATGCAAATTGAACCGCACTCACAGCTGATTTCAGCTTCCGCGTTCAGGTAGCCTTTTCAGTTATCCTAATGCAAAAACCACGTCTAACTGTGAGTGATGTTTAACCTATGAAATCGTACTCCAGTTGTTGTAGGCAGGCCAACAGAGACCAGTGATCGCTTCACCTACCTGATCAGCATCATTTTACTTGTCTGTAGGGTTGTCGACAGGGTCACTTCCAGCCTCCATCATTGAAGGTCACCAGTGTTAGTTAGCACTATGTTGCTTGCCACCGTCCAATTTCCACAGTTACTTTGACCGGCATAGACAGTCACAGAGACTAAGACCTATTGAGAACACGACTTGTACTCTTAGAGATATATATGTATACAACGCATACTTCTTTTGAAGTGCTAGTCATGTTTATAACGCGGGCCAGTCGCAGTTTCTGTGTTGATTGGAAGGTCTACGGAGAAATAATGCCGAAAACAGTACCCAACAGATTAGGTGCAAAAAGCAACATAACGGTAAAGTGCATATTAACAGGTTAAAATCGCAATTTCTAAATCACTATAAGCATGCCAAATCTTTAGTTGTACACCAAAGCACAGACATTCAGTCAACTTGCGGGATTCTCACCTTCAATACATCTCAGCAACGTTGTGAATTGGCATTAAAAAGGTTACTTAATGATCAGTTGCGAATGGTTCGACTACTTTCTCAGTTCACGATACTCGGGATCAGCATCATCGTGTAAAAACAAAATATACCCCAGATTTCCAGCGGATTCCGTGCACAGCTGTGGCAGACATATAACCCACAGGATTATCTCTAGTTAGTAATGTTTTACGTTTAATGCAGTTCAGATTCTTAGTGTTTATGCTTACCAGCCAATCATGCATGGTTCACAAAAATGCTAACCACCTATTTCAGATCCCTACTTGATAGAACAAACTTATCCAGTGGGAAAACAGTAAAACAGTAAAACTCTACCATTGTACGAATGAACTGGACAAACAAAACGGTTGTGAATGCGAGAATAGGGTTGACTGAATATTCAAATAGACTTTGATAACAGATTGTTTGCACCTCCATAAGCCACAATGCATGCACATACTTGTGTCATAAGCGAAATACGCGCATATGTGGAATAGATAAATGTAAGGCCAGCTGGCGCTGAATGTGACGCCATCCCCTATACAGGATGACAACCAGTACAGATGAGTACGAAATCCATCGTGAAGAGATGCATGATCAAATATCTTCACTAGAGGTTTCATATAACAGAGATAATTCAAGAGGTTTGCTTTCTTTAACTTGAAGACGATATTTATAAAAAACGAAAAAATGAGTGAAATAGGGTATCAGAATGCAACATTGATTGGAAGTAAATCGGGAACGTGAATTTATTTTCAAACCTATACTTCTCGGTTTTTGCCTGTGTTCGGAATCAGTAGACGGAGACAGCGAGCAAAACATTTCACAGGTTTTTCGTGTAGTAAGTAGAACCTGTTAGTTACGCCACTGTCAGGCAAGTGAAATGAAACGGTTTGCCATCTCCTCACTGGCAGCACTCAATGGCCGACGACCACCATGACAGATGTTCCAATATAGACAGAAGTTCACGGCCATACCGAGCGAAACATCCAAATGAAAGCCAGTGTCAAAGTAAGTTTTTGAGGAAGAATGTACCACTGGTCTATAACCACTTGAATAGTAAATGACTTCCATGTACTCATTAATAATATCGTAAACTGTTTCTCATCAGTCAAACGTGTAACTTCAGTTCTAAAAGTGAGCACTACGTCCCAAAACGCAAAACACGCTTGACTGGTACTAATTATTTATATGTTATTTGGGGACTTCCGTTAATATGAATTCGACATCATTCACAACTGGTCGCGATTCTTAAATCCAGAGAGACTTTACAACCAATCTTTTTCGGAAGGAAAAAGTAGATCCAGGTCTTAATCTTATTAGAGCCCGTCAGTTACATATATTCTAAGAACGGCTAGGAATTTGATTCCAACTATGATTCCATGAGGCAACTGTGTTGACCACTGCGCTGCTGACCTCAGATTAGGAACGAACGAATTATCCTATGGAAAAACGACCACATTCGGCCGGATTACCCACTCCTCTCGAGGGGCGACACGGTAACCATTCTGTTAATCCCTACGGATGATCTCACGGCTACCACTAAAGGGAAGGGGTAAAAAAGTGGTCAACAGGCTAATCAGCTGCTTCTTATCGTTTTCTCACTGCGTGTCTGAAAATCACTAACGGTAAAACCTAAGATGCTCTGTACACCGACAGTTCGTTCTGTTGCCACAACGAAATTAGTACAAACACAGTGAGCAGACGTGTTAGCAATCGTGAAGAACGCAGACTCCATAAATGGGATCATAAGGATCGAGACACGAAAACAGACCCTCCGATGATTTAACATGAAGCACATAAGGGGACACGTTATGAAGTAAATAGTCGTGAGAGATGGAATACACTTTTAAGCACACTGGAAAAAAAGCAAGATAATTGGAGGATCGTGGAAATAAGATAAACAGGTGGATCGAAAAGATCCGGAAATGATTGACAGCTAGTTCTTTCTATATGCACAGAAACGCGCGTTCGGCAAAGGACGAACGCCCGAATAAACCGCGAGCCTTGCTTCGCTCTCGGGCGACAAATGATATAAACTTTGTTGGTAACACATGCTCTGCGATCCGCCTCCTAATAACGCTTCGAGTGACGATAGTCCCCGGTGCGGTTTACAGCGGTTAAAAGTGGTTTATAGCAACCGAGTTGTGGTGTGTGAGTAATTTACCTACACAAAGGGCAAATTGACTTTGGAATGCATTTTTGTTATTTCTTTTTCGATAACCACAGGGATTTATTTTATCATTCAGGTTGCCAAGCCGATGAGCCGTTCATCTGCTCACATCTGGTAGCATTTGACCGAAATGGCGCCGGACACCAAGAACAGGAGCGAACAGATGTAAATTCCACGAAGTGGCTGAATTCAAAAAGTACATGGAAGATGGCGGAATCGATATCATCATCACAAGCGGGCAATGATGTATCCTTAAAGTCCACTGTTATACTCACGGATGTTAAGCCAAGTTTACAAGGAACAGTACCGCAATTAAATTAGTGCAAGTGACCTTCCAATTATTAAGACTACTTTCTTTGTAGTTTAAACGCCATCATTGTCGGCGTTAGTCATGAACACGGATAAAACATGTACGGTAAAACTCAGCCATTTAGCAAGCAATGTCAAAAAAGATGTACTGTCTTTGTTCCTCTAGTATTTCTTAAAGTGAGTCTTCGCTGGAAAAAGATCGCAATCAGATCGAAAATGTTACGGGTGACGGAAATCGTTAGCCACATAATCCATTAATTTTGCCGAGGTCATATACGCTTCGCCCATTCATGTATGCACCGGCCATTAAGAAAACGTTGCGTTTACAGTCCTGGCTACCGCCTAGTGAAAACGTACACGTTGGTTTGCTGTTATCACGGATGATAGCAACGGAAGTGGCTGCTGCTTGATTTACAACTGCTTCAAGTGTTCTACTTCAAAAATCAACAGTCGACAATTTTGTCCCAAAGCACGTCCATCTTTCTACACCAGTACATCTGCATGTATAGTCGAAACCTTGTCGTCAATTACCAATCAGAAATAAATTTATTCTCTTCATTATCCTATGGTGTTTTTCTCAGTAGTGGTATGCACTCAGCGTATAATGAAAACAACAAACTCAAACGTTTTTGAGCACAACCACGCGGTATCCTGGCTTGAGACAAAGGAAATCGGCTTGTGGGACTTATTTCAAATCTACAGAGTACAAGTGAAAATAGGACCAATCGATGGGCATTTGGATGCACGCACGTCATCGATTGCAACGGATAGTTTGGTCAGTGCTTTTAATCAGCAATCTGAACGGTCAACAAGTAACCAATTCTGTAGGTAGCAACCACTAACTGCACTCGACGAAACAACAATGATCCAGCTGCCGTATGCATCTGTGCGAAAAGTGCATTCCAAGTTGCGTCTGTAATTCCAGTGACAAGGAAAACATGAGCAAGCACGACGGAGTAATGTTATCATTAACAAAGTTTAGAAAATCACAGATGGCACACATTGCCAGAGAAAGGGTTCAGAAGCTCCCGGCGTAAGTGAAAGTTTGAACAATCGATCTTCAGTTTAAGTGAAGGGGAATTAAAGATAGATGATGGGCTTGTCAGACGTGTGGCAGTTAAGCATCGGCGTGAACCACTCATGTATTTCTATCTGTGATGATGATATCAGATGCCTTGGAGTTATTGTCCATAGTGGAATGTGTGCTGGTTGACCATTGTGGGTGTCACAAATTTCTACGAAATCCTGGGTGGGAATCATCAAGCTTTGTTTTAGAAAACCCCAAGGAAAACGAGGTTTGATGGGAAACAGACTGAATAATTTTGCAACTGGTGTGTGGATAACTCTTTTGAACCTTTAGTCCCAATCGCGAAGAAAGCTGGTAATCGAAACAACTGCTTCTGGGAATCTGTATTTTATCCTCGCCTGAGCCATCGCGTGCATTCAATGGCAATCACAAGCGGTTACATCCACTACGAACATGCCGTCGATTTTAAAGATTAAATCAAGCATGATGAGTCAGTGCCCAGAGGAAACATGTTACTCTGATGTAAACGAAGCGCTTTTCGATGGCAGCGTCTTGGTCAGAGCTGACAGGATGCTGTCGTGTCGATGGATGTTTCCGCGTGAAGAGACATGATCGCAGTACTTGCAAAATGGATTCACGGCTTGTCCCACGTCACGTGGTTGCCTCCAAAGATTATGGTCTCCCTCGGGCGCGGTGACGTTTTGTACGTAGTACACGGCCAGGTAATCTCATTACACAAATTAACAGGTTGGGGAAAATCTTGTCAGCAATTTGATTTCACTTTTGGGATAGTGAAATGGAAAGAAAGTTGCGCAGACCCGAGCGTCGTATCTCTCCAAGGGATTTCTCCCACGTTGCATTCATACCTTCCTTACAGTGAACAAACTCCTCATCTACTGGCGTACAGTTCAAGGTAAAACGTGAAAGGATTGGCTGGAGATATCCTTCAAGGACCCTTAGAGTAGGACGTTTGATTGTGATAGGTTACGATCCAGTCGCGCTCTCCTGTTGAGTAAGAGGCTCTACTGATGATAAAGAGTCTCCAGTTCGTCATAGTTAATAAGAGCATAGAAAAACACCTTAGTTATGTTGTTTTGGAACGGGAGTCAACTTTGAATTGTTCTTCTGACCGTGGTTTGGTGGTTTTGATGATCTCTTATGCACCGTCCTTAGCGTCAGGTGGATACGTGAAGATGTGTTTGGCATTGACCATGAGGCCCTATCAGCTGTTGTGGTTTTGGGGATGCCTGAGTTATCTCCTCAAAAATCCATATTAGGCTTTTCTGACCATCGTCGGAAGTTTGTTTTAGCAAGTGAAGCCGGAAGTTAAAAAATCGCTACCTTCCGGAACGAGAGCAGAAATCAGTCCACGTGGCACAAAGCAAATCTCAGTTTATTGAGTTTCCATTGGTAATTTTATAGACAAGACGCATCAGTAAAATGAAGAATCACGATGACAGAAATATATTAGATTGAGTTAGAAATTCACAACGGAAAGTCTAGTGATTTCGTAAATCCAAACTCTGTGGTTTGCAGTGCTGATGTTCGAGAAAGAAGAACGTAGCCATTACGCGGACTGAATCAAAGAGAACTCGTGTTGACAATCAGTGCCAACACACCACCTTCCTAAGACCTCCTCGTTGCTTCTACCGCTGGTGCCACCTCGAGTACGAGCGATATGAACGCAGCATCCGATGGTCAAATACCTAGGAGACGGTTACGTTACTACTATCCTGAGAGCGGCCACGATCTTCGTTGCCGTAGAAGATTAATGCAGAGGGCCCTCACTGTTGTCGCTTGATAAACCTACCACGAAGTTCGATGAACCGCTTATAGTTTATCGGACATAACAGGAGCCTAAGTACTGTGCGCATAAATGGTGTACGGTCAAATTAGCGAAAACTGCCCTACACTGCTTGTAATACGAGACTTCTGTTTCATTCCCTACACCTCTCGCCGCACCTCCGTGCAGGTTTCCCAGGAGATATACATACTGAGTAAACATTCTCCGATGACTTCATTATTCTAACTATCAAATCTAGTCGTGATACAACGATCTTTGGTAAAAT
>LOND01000963.1:28526-44518 GCA_014220965.1 Paragonimus kellicotti | reverse complement strand
CCACTTCCTAACCTTCGCATTGCTTACTCGCTGGTGCCACCCGGTACGAGCGATCGAAAAGCAGACACCGGTGGTCATGTACTTGGAGACGGTTCACGTCCTCTACCTTGAGCGGCCACGTTTCGTTGCCGTAAAGTAATACAGCCCTCACTGTTGTTTGATAAACGCGACCCTTAAGCTTCAGAGAAATACCTCTCTGTCGCCATAGGAGTTAGATGTCTTAGAAAGCACTTTGCATTTTGAGGCTGCAAAGCGCATTCCGAAGTACTTAGCAGAACGCGAAATAGCGTCCAGTGTTGTTTGTGCCGCTTGAAAGTTGTCAAACAGCAATACCTTATCGTCAGCATAATCAAGATCAGTCAGTCTTTCACCAGGTAGGAGGTCCACGCCGGCATCTTGTGAGCAATCGGATGCATATTTAGTATGATCTTCTGATATCCGTTAACCACTGTGTGTACAATATGGTTCTTCTTCAGTTAATGGGCAACCCTAGTTCAAGCGGATGTATTTAAAGGCGCTTCAGACGAATGCCGGGGGATTTCTCGGACTAAAAAGTAATATGATGACAACTGCGTAAGCCAATTAGCCGAAAGGTTGTGAGAAAAAAATCGTAGATGGTAGAGGGTCACCGAGAACCACGATGAAAAGGATAGAGAAGGGTCCCCTGGTGTCATTTCCAAGGAAATCAGAAAAATTGATTTTCAAAAAAATAAACAACAGAGAAGCAGACGTCCTGAAGATAGTTGCTGAATACAGGTAGGAGGTGGTAGCCCTAAAAAAGGAACCAAAGACATGATCAGAAGCTTCATAAAATGTCAGTGCTAGCGAATGACAACATTTGATTACAACGGGCGAAACGAAGAGTGCTGCGAAGAACAAGTGACATTCAAAACAGTCTCCACGCCGAAGAAAATTAAACTGTTGTCATTCAGTTCGAAAATGAGGATAAAAATATACCAAATCTTCTCGAAAGTAACCGATGATACCGTGTGATGAACGTGAGCGACATGCTTTGTCTCCTGTTATGCAATTGTTTTACTATTCCAATATCCTGTACAATTGATACGTACGATTCAACAATATACGTTCTGTGTTGTTGTGCCTAATTGTGTTTTGCGATTCTTATACGTTTGATCGTTATTCTACATAATTAAGATGACAACATTCGGTGACGCGCTTTCGCACTAATTAAAATGATTAATAAAATGGACCAACCCTCCACTAATTCAAATACTCGAGAAGTGGAAGATTATTTGGAGGTTTCACATTTAGTGTCCCATAAAACCTGAATTGGACGAGAAGGTTGCCTTCTTTCTACATTTCATCGGCATGTCCTCGTCAAAAACTTGGCTATCCCGAGGTCACAATCAATAGTTCCTACTCCACGCTGAAGAAAATACTCCTCCAACACTTCAAACCGGTGAATTTTGTAGCAGTTGAAAGAGCCAAGTTCAATGTGCTAATTCGGTCAGAATCTCAATCGATTCGTGATTTCGTCCTACAATTGCAAACACAAGAAGCCTAAGTGCGAATACGGCATCCAGTTGGACAATCGGCTACGTGATCGATTGATTACTAGTATTAACTTGACAGTCACAACAGTAAGTTCTCTTGCATCATGATCAAAGGTTCCAGATTATTCGTAGTGTGTGAACAGTATGAGGATGTAAAGGAAGTTACGAAGACTAATGAGGCTGTTCTGTGCAAATATTTCGAAGGTAACATTCCAGGGCGGAAACAAGATACACGTTCAAACCCCACATTGAGCTCTACGTGCTAAGATCATTCGTTCGGTTTTCTAAAGGAAGTAATGTGAACTCAGTTCTACAACAATTTGGGAAATGCGCATCTTGTGGACGCAATCATTCCCGGTATTCGTGTCCACAAAGACAGGCAAAGTGCTTCAGCTGTGGCAAAGTGGAGTCATATCCAGTCGGTATGTAAGTCCAGACGTTTATGTCACTTAACGACAAATTCTAATTCGAACGTGCAACCACTGACTGATGACATTTCTACTCCTTCTGTCTATTTTGCCCCAAAACACTTCTCATGTTTTGAAAACATTAGTGTCTGCTTCTGGCAAAGTCACAATTTTATTGTTGACACCGGTAGTGTTGAAGTCAATAATTCTCGCATTCAGACCTAGCTGTATTTTATCCTGATGCCGTTCTGCGGCCCACACAAGTTAACATTCGTATTACCGGTCATTCACTGCCACTGGCAGACTGCTGCACCGTATCGGTGATGTTGCACGACGTCAAGAATATTGACTGTTAATTTTTAGTTTCAATCTCAGGTCCTTCTATTCTTGGACTTAAAGTTTTACGACTACTACATTCTGACATTTCTCTACTGACGTCAGTGAACGACGTTGACATTAGACAACTTATACTGGACTGTTCTAAGGCCACAGGGGAATGCGAATACCGAAGGTAAAGCTGAAGCTTCGGGGGACCCAGTCTTTCTTAAGAGACGAATCATTCCATTTGGTTTACGAGAACCTGTGCGCAAAGAATTGCAATCCATGTGTGATAAAGGAGTAATAACGCCTGTTGACTCGTCAAACTGGGCGACTCCAATAGTGACACCATTAAAAGCTGGTGCGATTACGACGAGAACTTGTGATGATTCAGGTTAACGTTAATACACGTCTACTATAACGTTTCTGCACAACAGAAGAACCCGAGGATGTACTGTATCGTTTGTCAGGTTCTAAGGTCTTCAAAAATTGATTTAAAGGATGCTTATCTACAAATACCACTTGATGAAGTATCAAGCAATTTAACCGTCTGGACTGTATCGATACAATTTTCTATAATTTGGTTTGAACGTTTCGCCAGCTGTATTCCAGGATGTCATGAATACAATTACTAAAGACTTAGATGGTATCGAAACCTATCAAGATGATGTTATTGTTCATGCTCCTGATAAGCCTACCCATGATTATCGCCTCCTTTCTCTGTTGAAACGATTTTTTGACTTCAACGTGGCCATTAACCCAAAGAAGTGTAATTTTTCAGTTTTTTCTTTCTCATGCCTTGGTTACGTTGTTGATAGCAATGGTTTCAAGCCAGATTTACAACGCTTAGCCCCATTAGTGAATGCACCGTCACCAACTAACCTTCATGAACTCCGTTCTGTTTTGGGTGCACTCCAATACTACTCACGTTTTATTCCGAATTTCGCTCAATGTGCTACTTCTTTGTTCGATATGTTATCCATCAACAATTTTTCTTGGTCCACCAACCACGAAAAACGCTTCGTACTTTGCTTCATCATCTTCAAACTACTGCTGTTTTAAAACCGTTTTCTGCCAAAGATCATTCAACTGTAATTACCGATGCTTCTCCCACTGGAATAGGTGCGGTTCTTGAACAGTGTGGTAGACCTGTTATATGCATTTCACGTCGTCTGTCTAAAGCCGAACGTGGGTATTCTCAGACCCAACATGAAGCCCTTGGAGTATATTGGGCTGTTAAAAGACATCATAAATATCTTTTTGCAACAAATCATGAAGCTTCAAAATTTCTGTATCATCCCAGCAAATCGCTGGCAAAGTCATCTGCTGCCATGGTGCAACGCTGGAGCATTGCTCTTAGTTCCTACAATTACACAATTATTCATCGTAGTGCAAAAACTATTCCCCATGTTGATTACTTATCCAGAATTCCGTCACCGGACTCAAACTCTAACGAAGCTGACTGTTTACTAGTTCAACCACTGCCAGTAAAAAGGGATGCACTTGTGTGCGATACTCGTAAATTCTTTGGTCCTGTTATCTCTGCCTTAAGACGTGGCTGGACACAACAGGAGCGGCGTAGATTTCCTGCATTTTACTGTCGCCGTGAAAGTTTGTCCATTACTCCAGATGGATTACTGTTTTGATGATCGTGTTGTCATTCCACCGACTCTAAGATCTGATATCCTTGCGGACTTGCATTCCGGACATTTGGGAGTTGATAAGATGAAGTCGCTTGCACGCTTATCTTGTTGGTGGCCGGAATTAGAATCAGATATTAAACACTGCCAAAAATTGTACCAAATGTATACACAAGATTCATACGAAACAATCACGATGGCTTCCATGGCCTGTTACGTTTGAAACATTTCAGAGAGTTCATGCTGACTACTGTGGTCCTTTTCTGGGAAATACTATGCCCTAGTGATTATTGATGCTTACTCTAGATGGCCTGAAGTTTTTCTCACTTCATCACCGAGTGCAGACTTTACACAACATGCTTTGAGAAAATTATTCTGTCGCGAGGGTGTACCTGCTGCTTTGGTCACCGACAATGGTACTCACTTCACTGCCAAGTCTTTGGAGGAATGGATTAAAGGACTTGGATGTCGGCATTTGTTTACTGCTCCGCGACATCCACAGTCCAATGGACTTGCAGAAAATTTTGTACGCACACTGAAGTCTGCCATTGCTTCTTTAACACCAAACTCATTTGTGGAACTTGATCGAGGAATCGATAATTTTCTCATGCAGTACAGAAATGCATCACATTCGGTAACTGGAAAGAGTCCCGCGATCCTTTTCAAATCTCGTTCTCTGCGTACAAGTCTCGACTGTGCGAAAACAGCTGATGTTACATTTTTCAAAGGCAACGATTTACGTCCTGCTAATGGAATAGTTCTTTCTTATGAAAATCGCATGGTTAATTATTCTTGACTTGGAAGACCTTTCCTTGCCATCGAAGACATGTTGACCAGGTTGAGTTCAGTTCTAGAGGTCAGTCTGTTAACAGAAACCCTGTTGCTTCGAATTCTAATGAATCCTTTATAGATAATCCTGTTCATTTGAAGAACACAAAATTAATGAAGTACAGGCTATTCCTGAAGTATATGAAGCACTTGAACGTTTGGAATCCAAACCACCACGGAATTACAGATATCCGCACGCTCATTCAAGGTGTGGCGGATGTGATGAACATGACTGACATGCTTTGTCTCCTGTTATGCAATTGTTTTACTATTCCAATATCCTGTACAATTGATACGTACGATTCAACAATATACGTTCTGTGTTGTTGTGCCTAATTGTGTTTTGCGATTCTTATACGTTTGATCGTTATTCTATATAGTTCAATTCTAATTACAACATAACGGTTGTAGTGGAAATGAGGCGAACGACTGAGTGTGATGCAGGGAATAGTAACTTTCGCACTAAGGTCACCCGGGCGGTGTTCGAGTTTGTGGTTAAGTTGTCTGCAGCGAGGAACAAATTGAAAAAGGTAAAAAGGGATATTGGAGGATATTTCGTAAGGTTAGACCATTTGGGCCAGGAGCAAAACCTTTCAGGCATTTGCGCGATCTGGACGCTCAAAAGAGTATCATGAGAAACCTTAGTTATAAAATCCAGGAGGAAGCATTGAACGAGACATGCATCGTTGACGCGCCCGTTTTTCAGGGTGGTGATCTAGTGGTCCGTGAAGTTGTCGAATTTGAAGTCAGTCTAGATGTGCATTGCACCATCACCCATCGAGGACGGTGGAAGCCACGATTTAGGATACTTCTTGTGAAGGTTCTGAACATATTTGTACCGTATTCAGTGTTATTATTACTGAATGTCTGCCCTTATCTTCGTCGCCACAGTGATCGCCATGCCGTTAGGGATCTGATGTCGCATAGTCAGTCTGGCTTCTGATTGATGGTACTGATGTCTCGTGGTTTGACGGACTCTCTGGTAATGACCAGTTCAAATAGCCGGCTGTTTTGTGAGTAGCCAGCCGTTTGCGACTTCGCTGAAGTGACCAATACTTACTTGGTTGTCGACTCAGTTTGGGTCGCTTGTTGATAAAAGTGGGTCCTCAGTTGTGGGTGGTAGGCAGCTATCAGCTCGGTGAGAATCATCCGTAGTGATTGGCGGTTGCGTGAATAACAGAACATTTGCCAACACAGAGGATATGACTAGGTTCCTGGAGAAGTCCGTTGGGTAAATCCTGGAGGGTGGTGAGTCCTTCTATATCTGATTAATTTGAGGCACGGTGAGGTTACTGATTAACTGAGTTGTGGCAAAGCTGGATAATCGATTCGTTGGCGGGTCATCACTTCCGTGTTGCATCACCGAAGTGGTGGAATTTATTATTTGGGAGTGCATGCTTAGACGTGAGTTATTAGCGGTGAACGGCAGAGATGGTCTACGTGTTCATACTTTGGTGTGAGGACTGAATGTTGGACGGGGTAATAAATGTTTGTACAGTATAACAATACAGACTGAATCGTACACTTGGTCACGCGTTGTGCAGGCGTGTCAATCGAACAAGAGTAATATCCAACCAGAGCACAAATGGATCGGCCAACCAACGCAATGACAATACGTGACTCGGCCGTGTGGTGAGTTCCTCCAGTTGTTTATGGTATTGACAAATAAAGATTGACCTGGTAAACGCTCTTCTGACATAAGAAAAAAGAACATAACCTACTCCTCGTGAATTGCAAATTTATTAACCCATCAAGTGGTCGTGTAATCAAGCTACTACGAGATACACAATATCAAACAGCCGTGCCGCTTGCGCAAACAACCCAATTGACGCGAGTAGTGACGGAGAAAACGACCGGAAAACACGTCAAAAATAACCCCGATATTCTAACCATAAAACAGTGTGAGGATTGAGACAATGATAAATGTTCATGCGGCAGGATGATAGTCTTCCCAATTGTCCACTGATGTTTTCCGATGGGTTTGGCAAGTCAATGTATTATCAGTCCGGTCGGTAAATTAAAGGCGTTAAGAAATAACCAGTGCCTCAGTAACTGTGGACCAGAATCCGAGCTGATTTTCAAAATGATGATAATGAGCACAAATACTGTGGTGGATTACCAAACCGGAGGTGAGTGTTCTAACTCTCGGCAGAATACCTCAACGCGGCGGCGAGGACACGTCCAAAAGCTCACAGCGATCGGATCGCGGACAACACGGGCGACCGGACGAGCCATCGCTCAACGAGATCGGACCAACGGACGAGACATGGCAGGCAAAATGGGATGGATGACCAGATCGGAGGCACGATTATTCCAACACTCGGTGGAATATCTCGACGCAGTCGTGAAATACGGTCAAAGCCCACAGCGGATAGATTGCGGACAACACGAGCGACAGGACGAGTCATCGCCCAACGAGATCGGACCAACGGACGAGGAATGGCAGGCGGAAAACCCCCGACAGAAGGCGTCGGTCACAATATGACAAAGATCCCAATGTACACAGTAAAGAACTAATCCACTACCAACGAAATCCTTCAAGAAACCAGATCATGCAACTTTGAAAAAAAATGAAACAAACTAGATCGACACTAACAGTAGTAATACGCAGTGATAAGTTGTTTGGAAAAACATGCACTTGCCGTAATAGGCATAAAATCAGCGCTCCGAGCGAGTTAAGTCGCTTAATGTTTAGCTGTCATCTTGCGTATTACCATCACGTGCTTTACCTTTCGTTTCCACGTCCTCTCATCCTTAACCCTTGGTAGTCCAGTTAACTGCGTGAAAACAATGGTGAAAGTATGCTTGAGCGAGTTTCATGGTTTGGCGGCTAAACATCGGTGAACACAATTTTATTAAATAGAGGAAATCATTACAATTGTTAATGAGTCAGCCTACAATGTACATGAACTTGAGACAGGAAAATAAGTATCAAAGTGCAGTTGTTCGGAAGTAGGTTGAATGGTCTTACATAGGACGACTATAGTTTCGCCGGCGTCCAGTTTTGAGCTAACAATCAGCGCGCTGTGTTCTGGATCATAGGACAGTGCATGTTGTGATGTAACGTCATTCACGGTGAAAGAAGAACATTTATTGTGATTTTCTTCAGCGAAGAATAAAGCAGCCTTCCTTTCTCGTATGTGTCGGACCAACCAGAAGACCGCGAATGAAATTATGACCACGATAAGCAGTGTAATAATTAAAAGTGCAGATAAGACAGACGCCTGAATATGACCGGCCACGGTTAGACTGTGGTGGCCAACCGCACGAAGAACCTCGACGTCAAATCTCGTCAGAAATTCATCGAAAAGTTCCTTCTCCCCATCAACAACATTGAATCGAATGGGGACCGGTACAGAATGTAAACTGCCACATCCACGCTCATCGGAGCCGGAATCTGGACAGTTCGGGACTCCGTCACAACGCAAAGAGAGCGGCAAACATATACGTTGTTGCCAGTGAATAGTTGTTCTTGGTTGTTCTTTCAACGGGCTAACTGGCAGAGAGCAAGCAAACAGACCTGACGGACAGTCAAATACGCCGTGAGGAAGTCGATCTGTTGAAAGCGAGAGCACAACAGAATTACGTGGATGGACAAAAAGGTGACCATGAGATGAAACATCAAAGAACGAAACAAACAGCAAAGATACATTCAAGCCAAACAAATGACACGGTGCAAAACAAGCGTAGGGTAGATGAAAGCACGCTTTCAGAAAAATCGCAGGAGGGCTCACATTTTCCCATCGATTCGCAACAAAAATTCGTATCAAGAGAGATGGTGTAGACCGCTATCACATTGCACGGAAAGAAGTAAATTTGAAAATTCGATGCCTTTGACAGGTTAACAAAAAACGAAAAACGGTAATTGTAAAGCAATCTCACGGAAATCCTATACAGAGCAAGAAAGAAAGTCTGATTTCAACAGATCTTAGCAGAATTACATCATGAGCAACTGATCAAAACAAAACGAAGAAAAACTGAACGCTTAGCAGTTTAGAATCAAAAGATAAAGTCGAGACAACGAAATCGGATCAAAATCCGTCAAATTACCAACTTGTGTGAAAATTACAAATGCCTCGAACCACCAATCCAACGGTGCATCTGCCAGGTAAGTAAACACACCCCGAATCTAGCAACTCTCAAAATCAGGTTATTGAAACCGACAGGAAAACCTACTACCATAATTTCCTTTAACTAATGGTTAACTAATGGTTGCATCAGACCCACAGGATGACAAAAAAACTTAACAAAACAACGAACTAAAAGACTCAGAGCAAGCTAAATTCTTCAGAAATACAATAGGATTTTCATAGAGAAACAACAGTGTTTATGAATGCTATCAGGCGACAAGCGTTTTGCCTTTTGATCGACTAGTTTGTTGTTACGGTCCACGACTTTACTTTACGCAACTTTGTCGTTTAAATCTGATAAACGTTCGAACAAATTGTTTTAATCACTACCAAATTCGATGTAGTGGCTGATCGCTGTTTTTGATCGGTTGGCGGTGATAGACCACAATTCCGTTTATAGCAGCTTATGTATGAATTCCAATTGGCTGAACTTTCTCCAATCAGAAAACCGTTCCAATCCAATTTAATCATATCCCTTCCTTTTTGATAAGCCTGCACAATCTTGTTCTTGATGGCTGCTCATGCCCTGCATCACTCATCATTCTTTCCGTGGAAATCTGCTTCCTCAAGTGCACATGATCTTCTAACTGCCCCGTCGTCCACGTCGACATCGTATGACTCATGCCACGATCATTGATCACCACACAACGTGTCCATTGTCTCGGGTTCTCAGGGATACACTGGACCCACACCTTGTCTCCTGGTTTAAGGCTGATAAGTTTCCGAGCTCCGCGATCAGGATACATTTCGCATTGTTGTAGGTTCTGTGGAACAGTTGACTCGTTTAATATGTCGTAGTACGAGAGTTCAGATACCATCGGCAATTTTGTCCGTGTCCTTCGCCCAAACATTCGTTGTGTCGCATTGTATCCAATGGTCTAATTCAGCCTAATTCGGTCTAATTCTTCCTTCTAAAAGCAATAGAGACGGATCCTCCCTTGACTCCTGGGCAATCGGTAGCAGTTTTTGGGCCGTCTTAACGGCAGCATCGGCCTTCTCGTTTAAATGGCTGTGGCACGAGCTACTTTTTCGACGCTCACATTCCCATCTAACTGCAAACGTCTTAAACTTCGCGGACACAAACCGAGATCCATTATCAGGAAAAATCCTCCGGCATGCCATAACAGGCGAATTGAGAACAGTGTGTTGCCGATTGCACTTTCGGTGATACTATTTAGCTGATCAAGTTCAAAACAATCTCAGAAATGGTTTACCGTAACTAGATAAATTTCGCTGCCGTGTTGAATATATCAGCTGCAACTAGTAGTCAGGGCCTTTCCGGAAGTTCTGTCAGCAGCATCGTTTCCTTTGTTTGATTTGAGTCGTGCCTTCTGCAGATTTTGCACTTCGTCAATGTAATCTTCTATCTTACTGGAACATTCCTGAACAACAGTGACGTCCCTTTGCTTTCTCCACACAGCTGTTCACTCCAACGTGTACCACATGGATTTATTCGATGAATTTCCGCGGCAAATCTTTCGGGACAACTGTTCGCTCTCCTTTGAAAATTACTCTTAAATCTTGAACAAAATGATCGCGGTCCTTGAAAAATACCAACAGTTCTTCGAGCTGATTCTTATTATCCTGCGGCCAACCCTCTTGTACCACACGAGTAACTTTTTAAGCACATGATCATTTTCCGCCGCATTCTGCAGCTCCACCCTTCTGTCCATCGGTACCAACCTGTAATTCATTGAAACAATGACCTCGAACTCAGAATCTTCCGTTGCAGCACCGGGTATATAGTTGCGAGGAAGAGTATCGATGATGTGTCGTTGGTCTTAAGGCTGGTAGACCGGCTCACAGTCATATTTTTGTAGCTTGATCATCATCTGTCATACACGTCGAAGTGCGGTAATCCGCGGCTTCTGTACTACTTGCTATCAGAGGTTTGTGGTCTGTATGTACCAGTCTTTCCCTCGAACGTGTGGGTGTTGAAGCGTTTCAAAGCAAAAACTACCACCAAAACTTCTTTTTCGATTTGCACATAGTCTTGTTCCGCAGTCGAAAGATGCCAGTTTCAGTAGTCTGTCGGTCTCCATTGTTGTACTAGCACAGCTACAAAGCCGGACTGATTTCTGTCACTTCGAACTACCAGAGGAACCTCAAGAATGTAATATGTTAGTAACAGAACTATCGAAATTAACTCTTTTATTTTGTCAAACTGATTGCTAAGCGTCCCTCTACATCCATGTAACTCCTTTGCGTGTAAGTTGCCAAAATGGACACATTACATCAACTAACTTTGAGAGGAATCTACTCAGGCAGTTGATCATGCCGTTTACAGGCGGAACTGCTTTCGTATCCTTGGGGGCGGCATATTCTGGATTGCCATTATTCTGTCTGGATCAGATGTGAGTGGGTGGTTATGAAACCTGATTTTTTTCACCTGGAAAATCATCGTATCTCGCGATAACGCTAGTCTTTTCGACACGGACCAGACTGCAGCGGAAAAACTGGAACAGATTATTCCAATACCATTACCGTTCCCATGTTCTTACCATACTTTTGGTGAGGCGAAATTAAAACTATGATCAGAACATGGGGAGGGTAATGAGATTGAAATAATAATAATAATCCTAATAACCTCCGACGGATTACCTGAAGGCTGAATCTTACCGTATCCGATACGTCATGGATTACTGAATTTATCTGTCTTAGAGACTGCTTCATCTTCAGAATGTACCGGAGGTTTCGAGCGTTCTATGGTTGCAGTTTGCATTTTTTCACCCGTCTGATATTCTCTATCTGTTACTTTCTGCTGGATATTTCTTACCATCTATCCCTCTGCTCACTTCCACGTCTAATTCCTGCAACTCCTGATATTTTCTCATTACATATCTTTTTCCTTCACTATTGCATGTTTTTACAGCGAAACCTGCCTGTGTCAGCCTTATAGATTTGACTGGCCCATGATTTTTTTTCATGAATACAGACTTGTTCAACTTAGGTTCGTATGACTGCATCCAGCTGCGGCTTCGTTTCAACGGAGCACATTTACAAGAACAACCGTCTGGACTACTCCCAGCACCTCGACCCCACGCGCGTCTGAACCTTGAATGTGCTCAAATGATGTGAGGGTGACCCGTGTTCTGCGATCATCGCAGGCCACAGGTCTAATCCAAAGTAAACTGGATGCTGTTTTGCGGGATATTGGTTATGAGATCCGCTCATTCCTGTGAATTTGAAATCACACTTAAGACATTGCTTACCGTCACAACGAGACTGGACCTTGACGTGGTGTGACGGCTTGCGCATCTCGATGACCTTATTGGGCTAAATTGAATGATGTGGCCACCACAGCGATAGAGTCACTCATACCAGACAGACCAATAGGTAGCTGTCTGACAAACCAATCTCCGGGTCCTCCAGGTTGGGGGTTGCAGCTGTGCACTGAACATAAGCTATTTTTAGCCAGCACTAGTTTTTGACATCGTGCACGTCATTGTTATACTTGGCGCCCACCTTCTCCGAATCAGGCCTGGTCTCAGATAGACCACATAGCCGTTAGTTATAGGTGGCGGGGTTCCATTCAAGACTGTCGTTCTTATTGGAGCACATGCTTGGATTCAGATCATGCGTTGGTACGTTGTCGTTTTGTTCTTACTTTTGCTGGGCAACGGCCCCACCGACAGCAACGATTAGCTGTTGAGAAACTGGCTTTACCATCGGTAAGGCATAATTACCAAACCAGCTTAGAAAGCTGCCTTAGTGGTACTCACTCCGAAGACCCTAATAGCTGCTGGACTCAAATCTCACAGGCCATTCAGAAAGCAGGTACTGTAGCATGCGGCACAGGGGTACATGGGGTAAAACAAACATTGGATTTCAGAGAAATCCCTGGAGTTGTTAGAAGCCAGACGGAAGGTTCCTCCTGGTAGTTCACATAACAAGTCTAGAAGAGATATCCGTAGGAAACTGAAACGTAGTCTAAAGGCTGATCGTGAGGCTTGGTTAGTGGAAAAAGTTAAGGAAATGGAAACCGCATTTGCCTCAGGGAACATCGGTAAACTGTTTAAGCTGATCCGTGCCACTGGTCCCAGGCGACCGTCGGTCAGTGAAGCTATCAGCGAGGTAGATGGCACACTAATCTGTAATAAGTCCAGAAGGTTAGAGCGTGGGAGAACTTTGAGGGTCAATTTAGTTGGCCTGCTGCTTCTATTGCGTTGCCGCCACAAACTTGTGATGTAGCACCCTGGTCGGTAGATTTGGAACCACCCACTGAGACTGAGGTTCGCAATTGCCTTTCGGCTCTCAATCGTAATAGGGCTGCTGGCCCAGATGATCTCGTGCCGGCACTTTTCAAAGAAGGTGGAGAGGCGTTAGTAGAGGCATTGACTCAGTTGTTTCAACTTGTGTGGACGACGGAGACCATCCCTCCGTGCTGGGGTCACTCGATAATAGTTCCCATATTTAAGAAAGGAGCCCGGGGCTCTTGCGAAAACCATAGAGGGATTAGTTTGACCCCAGTCATTTCAAGGGTTCTGGCATCAATTATACTTCGTCGACTCTGCAATCCGAGAGGTAAACGTTCATCATCATAGACAGCAATACATCAGTGGTTCACACTGATGCTTAACTGTCACACAACCACGAAGAAGAAAAAAGAACATATATGAGAAAAAAGAAGAAAAGAGAGGGGGAGGGGAAGTGGACCTAACTACTAAAAATAGCTACGTCTATATTCAAACATACAACATCAAGGCGCCTACACCTTGCAAACAAACAACCGAGCTGTAAGTGAAAGTAAGGCGTCATCAGCAAGACAGCTTCCTTACGGCTTTCACTGCCCCGCATCATTAAGTGCACTCACTTCACAGACAACTCGGCCAAACAACGACAACATTCACGCCACTGAGCTCGATTAGCCGCCATCTCACCTAACGTCTCAAGCCACCGACTCTGTGAGTCGCGAGGGCCCCAGCCCGGGAGACGAACCCGACCTACAGTGACCAACCATTAGGGAAGAACAGGCAGGGTTTCGCCCTGGGCGGGGTTGTATAGATCACATTTTTACCCTTCGTCAAATTCTGGAGCAGCGTCATGTGTACCGCCGGCCAACAATCGCCGTATTCCTCGACTATAAAGGTGCGTTCGATCTGGTGGTGGTGGTCGATTAAACGCAGGGGTGTACCGACCAAGTATGTGAACATACTGTCGGCGCTTTATTCCCATACTTCAGCTCAGGTTAGGGTTTACGGTGAACTGTCTGACAGTTTCAGCACCAGGAGCGGCGTACGTCAAGGCTGTCCTCTTTCATCATTTTCGTTCTAATTTCTGCCATAGAAGAAATAATGGAGGACTGTCTACAGTATTCGCAAATTGCCGGTGTAGATCTCCTGGTCGATGGAAGACTGACTGATCTTGATCTTACTGACGACAAAGTGTTGCTGTCTGACACTTTCCAGGCAACTGTTGAAAGCGAGAGCACAACAGAATTACGTGGATGGACAAAAAGGTGACCATGAGATGAAACATCAAAGAACGAAACAAACAGCAAAGATACATTCAAGCCAAACAAATGACACGGTGCAAAACAAGCGTAGGGTAGATGAAAGCACGCTTTCAGAAAAATCGCAGGAGGGCTCACATTTTCCCATCGATTCGCAACAAAAATTCGTATCAAGAGAGATGGTGTAGACCGCTATCACATTGCACGGAAAGAAGTAAATTTGAAAATTCGATGCCTTTGACAGGTTAACAAAAAACGAAAAACGGTAATTGTAAAGCAATCTCACGGAAATCCTATACAGAGCAAGAAAGAAAGTCTGATTTCAACAGATCTTAGCAGAATTACATCATGAGCAACTGATCAAAACAAAACGAAGAAAAACTGAACGCTTAGCAGTTTAGAATCAAAAGATAAAGTCGAGACAACGAAATCGGATCAAAATCCGTCAAATTACCAACTTGTGTGAAAATTACAAATGCCTCGAACCACCAATCCAACGGTGCATCTGCCAGGTAAGTAAACACACCCCGAATCTAGCAACTCTCAAAATCAGGTTATTGAAACCGACAGGAAAACCTACTACCATAATTTCCTTTAACTAATGGTTAACTAATGGTTGCATCAGACCCACAGGATGACAAAAAAACTTAACAAAACAACGAACTAAAAGACTCAGAGCAAGCTAAATTCTTCAGAAATACAATAGGATTTTCATAGAGAAACAACAGTGTTTATGAATGCTATCAGGCGACAAGCGTTTTGCCTTTTGATCGACTAGTTTGTTGTTACGGTCCACGACTTTACTTTACGCAACTTGTCGTTTAAATCTGAGAAACGTTCGAACAAATTGTTTTAATCACTACCAAATTCGATGTAGTGGCTGATCGCTGACTGGCTGTTTGTGTGGTGGCGGTTGGCGGTGATAGACCACAATTCCGTTTATAGCAGCTTATGTATGAATTCCAATTGGCTGAACTTTCTCCAATCAGAAAACCGTTCCAATCCAATTTAATCATATCCCTTCCTTTTTGATAAGCCTGCACAATCTTGTTCTTGATGGCTGCTCATGCCCTGCATCACTCATCATTCTTTCCGTGGAAATCTGCTTCCTCAAGTGCACATGATCTTCTAACTGCCCCGTCGTCCACGTCGACATCGTATGACTCATGCCAACGATCTTTGATCACCACACAACGTGTCCATTGTCTCGGGTTCTCAGGGATACATTGGATCCACACCTTGTCTCCTGGTTTAAGGCTGATAAGTTTCCGAGCTCCGCGATCAGGATACATTTCGCATTGTTGTAGGTTCTGTGGAACAGTTGACTCGTTTAATATGTCGTAGTACGAGAGTTCAGATACCATCGGCAATTTTGTCCGTGTCCTTCGCCCAAACATTCGTTGTGTCGCATTGTATCCAATGGTCTAATTCAGCCTAATTCGGTCTAATTCTTCCTTCTAAAAGCAATAGAGACGGATCCTCCCTTGACTCCTGGGCAATCGGTAGCAGTTTTTGGGCCGTCTTAACGGCAGCATCGGCCTTCTCGTTTAAATGGCTGTGGCACGAGCTACTTTTTCGACGCTCACATTCCCATCTAACTGCAAACGTCTTAAACTTCGCGGACACAAACCGAGATCCATTATCAGGAAAAATCCTCCGGCATGCCATAACAGGCGAATTGAAAACAGTGTGTTGCCGATTGC
>LOND01000963.1:13175-28426 GCA_014220965.1 Paragonimus kellicotti | reverse complement strand
TACAAACAGCGCTAAAATTTATTTCCGCGTTCTGTTAAATACTTCGGAATGCGTTTTGCAGCCTCAAGATTGCTGTGATTACGTAGATTTAATGTTAGATAATGAAGTCATGGAGGTTGTTGACCGGTTTGTATACCTGGGAAGCTGCATCAGCGGCGGCGGAGGTGTAGGGAATGAAATAGAAGCGCGTATTTCCAAGGCTAGGGCGGTGTTCGCTAATCTAAGACACCTATGGCGACAGAGAGGTATTTCTCTGAAGCTTAAGGGTCGCGTATATCAGACAACAGTGAGGGCTGTATTACTTTACGGCAGCGAAACGTGGCCGCTCAGGTAGAGGACGTGAACCGTCTTCAGGTATTTGACCACCGATGTCTGCGTTCAATCGCTCGTATCGGGTGGCACCAGCGAGTGAGCAACGAGGAGGTTAGGAAGCGGGTGTTTGGCACTGATTGTCAAACGAGTTCTTTGTTCAGTCGCTACATTTGCACAGACTTAGATGGTTAGGTCATGTACTAAGGATGCCAGCTAGTCGTTTGCCACACCGAGCACTGTTTGCCGACGCTGCGGCCGACTGGCGCAAGGTGCGAGGTGGACAGATGATGACCTGGCGTAGACAAATGAAATCGTTCACGAAGGGGTTGGTCACTGTAGGTCGGGTTCGTCTCCCGGGCTGGGGCCCTCGCGACTCACAGAGTCGGTGGCTTGAGACGTTAGGTGAGATGGCGGCTAATCGAGCTCAGTGGCGTGAATGTTGTCGTTGTTTGGCCGAGTTGTCTGTGAAGTGAGTGCACTTAATGATGCGGGGACAGTGAAAGCCGTAAGGAAGCTGTCTTGCTGATGACGCCTTACCATAACTTACAACTTAGTTGTATTGCTAATAAGTAGTTTGGCAGATTTATGATTATAGATGAGACCCAATTGTGAAAAGTCAGGGCTTCGGCTGGATTCGAACCAGCGACAGAAACACCATGCCTGAACGCGGCAAGCGCTCTACCAGCTGAGCTACGAAGCCACGCCAGAAGCTCGGAAATTTCACATTTGGACTCGGTTACCCACCCGCCCCACTATCTCATATGGAATCCACCAAATGATCCAGTGGACCGACTGCCCTGGCAGGATTTCTCGAACAGTTCACGCTGGAATCCACCAACGCCACTGTTGGTTGTATGTTTGCAAGGTGTAGGCATCTTGATGCTGGATGTTCGAATATGGACGAAGCTATTTTGAATAGTTAGATTTCTTCCCCTTCTGTTCTTTTTGTCTCTTTTCCTATATATGGTTTTTTTCATTCGTGCTTGTGTGGCAGTTAAGCATTGGTGTGAACCACTGATATATTGTATTGTTGTCTATGATGATGATGTTAGTAATAATAATAATAATAACAATAATATAATGTATTTTTATGAGCTGGACGTTATTATCCATGCGGCTTCCTTCAAGAACGCATTTCGTATATCGAATGCCTTCTTATTACTGGAGTGACCTCAGTCGATTAGGTAAGAAAAATTAGGATTGATGCATTGTGACAAACTTACCCACCATATACTGCGCAACCTTACAGCTTGTCAAACGGGGTACGCACACATACGCAACGGATGGTTTTTACGACCTGTGTTCGCGGAAACGCCACATCACAACAACAAACGCGAAAATAATTCCTAGCACCACACGAAACTGAGTGAAGCATTTACGTAGTCACTTACACCCGGAGGAGACAATGAGACCAAGTGCACCCCGAAATTGACGTGGATGGGGACCGAGATCGTAGACACTGAGGGATACAACGGAGGCCAGCGAGAAGAGTGCATAATAGGCGCCTGATTCGTCATAACAATTCGCAGTCAGCTAGATAAAAACGAGTATGCAGTGGTGTTACGTATAGGAAAATTGATCAACAATTGATGACACGCTTTAACAACAGTGGAGTTCACAATCCATCAATTGAGTTCCATCTTAGTGAACTACCTGTAGCATACGGGTACACAGTTTGGACACCATTCCATACGCTTTCGGTGATACTATTTAGCTGATCAAGTTCAAAACAATCTCAGAAATGGTTTACCGTAACTAGATAAATTTCGCTGCCGTGTTGAATATATCAGCTGCAACTAGTAGTCAGGGCCTTTCCGGAAGTTCTGTCAGCAGCATCGTTTCCTTTGTTTGATTTGAGTCGTGCCTTCTGCAGATTTTGCACTTCGTCAATGTAATCTTCTATCTTACTGGAAATTCCTGAACAACAGTGACGTCCCTTTGCTTTCTCCACACAGCTGTTCACTCCAACGTGTACCACATGGATTTATTCGATGAATTTCCGCGGCAAATCTTTCGGGACAACTGTTCGCTCTCCTTTGAAAATTACTCTTAAATCTTGAACAAAATGATCGCGGTCCTTGAAAAATACCAACAGTTCTTCGAGCTGATTCTTATTATCCTGCGGCCAACCCTCTTGTACCACACGAGTAACTTTTTAAGCACATGATCATTTTCCGCCGCATTCTGCAGCTCCACCCTTCTGTCCATCGGTACCAACCTGTAATTCATTGAAACAATGACCTCGAACTCAGAATCTTCCGTTGCAGCACCGGGTATATAGTTGCGAGGAAGAGTATCGATGATGTGTCGTTGGTCTTAAGGCTGGTAGACCGGCTCACAGTCATATTTTTGTAGCTTGATCATCATCTGTCATACACGTCGAAGTGCGGTAATCCGCGGCTTCTGTACTACTTGCTATCAGAGGTTTGTGGTCTGTATGTACCAGTCTTTCCCTCGAACGTGTGGGTGTTGAAGCGTTTCAAAGCAAAAACTACCACCAAAACTTCTTTTTCGATTTGCACATAGTCTTGTTCCGCAGTCGAAAGATGCCAGTTTCAGTAGTCTGTCGGTCTCCATTGTTGTACTAGCACAGCTACAAAGCCGGACTGATTTCTGTCACTTCGAACTACCAGAGGAACCTCAAGAATGTAATATGTTAGTAACAGAACTATCGAAATTAACTCTTTTATTTTGTCAAACTGATTGCTAAGCGTCCCTCTACATCCATGTAACTCCTTTGCGTGTAAGTTGCCAAAATGGACACATTACATCAACTAACTTTGAGAGGAATCTACTCAGGCAGTTGATCATGCCGTTTACAGGCGGAACTGCTTTCGTATCCTTGGGGGCGGCATATTCTGGATTGCCATTATTCTGTCTGGATCAGATGTGAGTGGGTGGTTATGAAACCTGATTTTTTTCACCTGGAAAATCATCGTATCTCGCGATAACGCTAGTCTTTTCGACACGGACCAGACTGCAGCGGAAAAACTGGAACAGATTATTCCAATACCATTACCGTTCCCATGTTCTTACCATACTTTTGGTGAGGCGAAATTAAAACTATGATCAGAACATGGGGAGGGTAATGAGATTGAAATAATAATAATAATCCTAATAACCTCCGACGGATTACCTGAAGGCTGAATCTTACCGTATCCGATACGTCATGGATTACTGAATTTATCTGTCTTAGAGACTGCTTCATCTTCAGAATGTACCGGAGGTTTCGAGCGTTCTATGGTTGCAGTTTGCATTTTTTCACCCGTCTGATATTCTCTATCTGTTACTTTCTGCTGGATATTTCTTACCATCTATCCCTCTGCTCACTTCCACGTCTAATTCCTGCAACTCCTGATATTTTCTCATTACATATCTTTTTCCTTCACTATTGCATGTTTTTACAGCGAAACCTGCCTGTGTCAGCCTTATAGATTTGACTGGCCCATGATTTTTTTTCATGAATACAGACTTGTTCAACTTAGGTTCGTATGACTGCATCCAGCTGCGGCTTCGTTTCAACGGAGCACATTTACAAGAACAACCGTCTGGACTACTCCCAGCACCTCGACCCCACGCGCGTCTGAACCTTGAATGTGCTCAAATGATGTGAGGGTGACCCGTGTTCTGCGATCATCGCAGGCCACAGGTCTAATCCAAAGTAAACTGGATGCTGTTTTGCGGGATATTGGTTAAGAGATCTCTGCTCATTCCTGTGAATTTGAAAATCAAACTTTAAGACATTCCTTACCGTCACAACGAGACTGGACCTTGACGTGGTGTGACGGCTTGCGCATCTCGATGACCTATTGGGCTAAACTGGACGGTGTGGCCACCACACCGATAGAGTCACTCATACCAGGCAGGCCAATGGGTAGAGGTCTGACAAACCAGTCTCCTGGTCCTCCAGGTTGGGGGTTGCAGCTGTGCACTGAACATAAGCTATTTTTAGCCAGCATCAGTTTTAGGACATCGTGCACGTCATTGTTATACTTGGCGCCCACCTTCTCCGAATCAGGCCTGGTCTCAGATAGACCACATAGCCGTTAGTTATAGGTGGCGGGGTTCCATTCAAGACTGTCGTTCTTATTGGAGCACATGCAGCTTCGTGCGCAAAGATCTCTCCATCTGAGGCATCGGGAACGCATCTTTGATCGTCACTCGGTTCAGCTCTCTGAAATCGACGCAAAATCGGTAGGTGCCATCCGCCTTCCTAGTCAACACGACCGGTGACGAAAATGGGCTGCTTGTCCTTTGAATTATTCCTTTCTCCAACATCTTTAACTGCCTTTCCACTTCCGGAATCAACTTGAATGGTATTCTACGGTACACTGGTCTGCATTCCTCACCCGGCTGTAAGTCTATCGAGTGTTCCATCCATGTACAGAATCCGTATTGATCATCCGCGTTAGTAAACAAGTCAGCAAACTCATTAACACATTGCTTGATGGCTGGGATCGGACACTCTGGCAGAGATTTCACCGAGACGCTGCCCATTCGGCACTGCTCCTTGGTCTCTTCGCGATGGAACTTTACGACATCGCCATCAACACGCAACTCGTTCCTCTCCAGGTCTACGTTTGCTTTCAGTCGACGTAGCAGATCGGCGCCTATTATCGTTCTCTTTCACATTGTCAATCACTAACGTTGCGTGGCGCAGCCTGATACCACCTATCTGGATTTCAACGTTCTGAGTCCCCAGTGCCTTTAACGCCGTCCCTCCGACCGTAACTACATGCCAGTTACCGGACCTAACGGGCAATCCTCGTACTCTGCCTGTAATCGACGCCCCCGCCCCCGTATCTACTATCGCACTCTTTTGTTCTCCCTCGATCAGGACTTTTACCCGTGGAACGCCCCATGATAACCCGTTACCACCGAAAAACAAGGAAGACGTCTGTTAGGGCACTGGCGGGCAGTGTCCCACCCCATTACAAACAAAACAATGATTACGGTGAAGTTGCTCACGTGCTCGTCTAACTTGTCGTCCTCTTGGTTCCACATTCATCTTCAAGCCTTCCACTGCCTGCGTCAGCTGCTCCACTTTCTCTTCAAGCTCCTTGACTTCCAGCCGTCCGACTTGCATCCGTACGGGTAGGCGCTGTGCAATTCCGACCAGTCGTTCGATGTCCGTGATCCCACAAGACTCGGCCATCCTAACGCTATCCTGCAACTCCGGCGGCAAACTTTGGATAAACCGCTCCCTCACCAATCTATCCTTCGTTTTCTCATCTGCCTCCGGTAAGCCCAACGTCAATTGTCGTAATAAGTGTTGATAGTGAACCAGGGGGTCTTGAGTGTCGCAAAATCCGGCACCATAAAAACGATTTAGTCTGCTGTCGGTCTTGTTCCCTTGTAAATTCCTGAATCAGTGCCACCCGCATTTCTTGATACGATCTGGTCGTCCATCCCATTTTGCTTGTCATGTCTCGCCCGTTGGTCCGATCCAGTTGAGCGATGACTCATCCGGTCGCCCATGCTGTCCCCGATCCGCTCGCTGTGGGCTTTTGGACGTACCTCCCCCGCGTTGAGGTATTCCGCCAAGTGTTGGAATACTCGCACCTCCGGTTTGATAATCCACCACAATATGATTTACGATCAAGAAGGGTTTGTGTCGTTTAGACAATATTGTTTACGTACGCTCCTTAACCCGGAAGAAAGTATTTTGACGTAGGGTAGCATGCAACATGCACATTATAGTACCACCAAAATGGATGTGTACAGATTTTAAGAAAAAATTTAATTTCCAGTTCCTGGTCCTTATCCTTACCACTATCAATTTGCTTGATGAATTCGCACCTAACCCCAACCTCGACATCGTTTCCGGACTCGAAATGAATTCGAAAGAGCCACCTGGACACCGCCGGATTGCCAATAAGATAAGTCCGGGTTAGACTAACAAACAGTAGGAAGTGATAACAATTGACAAAAATGAAGTTTAAAACCGCAAGCAGGTTTTCCAAACACTATTATAACAGTCATAAAACAGCAAATGTAGTAAGGAGAATACCATCCAAATACTGTTTAATATTTCCTATCTGATTGTGCATGACAATGGGGATTCTAGATGTATCCAACAGATACTTTAGGAAACTCATTTTTCCGTCCCAAACCACATCCCGCCTCGAGAAAATGATTTAACCCAAACAGGACGAACAGAAATGTCCAGACATTACTGGAGTGACCTCAGTCGATTAGGTAAGAAAAATTAGGATTGATGCATTGTGACAAACTTACCCACCATATACTGCGCAACCTTACAGCTTGTCAAACGGGGTACGCACACATACGCAACGGATGGTTTTTACGACCTGTGTTCGCGGAAACGCCACATCACAACAACAAACGCGAAAATAATTCCTAGCACCACACGAAACTGAGTGAAGCATTTACGTAGTCACTTACACCCGGAGGAGACAATGAGACCAAGTGCACCCCGAAATTGACGTGGATGGGGACCGAGATCGTAGACACTGAGGGATACAACGGAGGCCAGCGAGAAGAGTGCATAATAGGCGCCTGATTCGTCATAACAATTCGCAGTCAGCTAGATAAAAACGAGTATGCAGTGGTGTTACGTATAGGAAAATTGATCAACAATTGATGACACGCTTTAACAACAGTGGAGTTCACAATCCATCAATTGAGTTCCATCTTAGTGAACTACCTGTAGCATACGGGTACACAGTTTGGACACCATTCCATACGCTTAATGCAGCGAAAAAACACCGGTAGTCTGGACAGTACGAAATAATACAGAGCCCATGCGAGAGCAGTCCTACACAATTCACATTACACCTACTGCAATTTACGTCATCTTGGGGCTGAAACACCAACGTTACCCAATTATCTTATCAAGCCCTGCAAACGTAAAGCATTATCACACAGAACAGTCAACGGAAGCGAAATGTTGACAGCTTCGAAAAGCATGTAGTAATTTGCAAAAGCGTAGCAGGCCAAACAGAGGGGGTTACGCATCAGTTTCGTGTCAATCAGGCATACGCGCTGAATACCATGCGGAGAAGAGACGACATTTGATCACCCAGAGAAGATTCCATTGCTGGAAGCTTAATTAGAGGCAGTGCACATTCCACGATATAAGAAAGCCATTCCACCAGTGATTTCTCAAGGTACGTAAGAAGAAAAATGAAGATGCACGTGCGAACCGGCGTTCTACTCTATCGGAGGCAATACGCTGAGAAGTTGCCAACGATAGTACCAACATTTTAGAAGCATGGTATAAAATGCAGTGCCTATTTCATGACATTCGATGAGAGGAGTACCCTGTGCAACCAGTCACAACAAACTACTTTTAGAATTTAAAAAAACACGCATCCCATTGATTTCCTGTGGATCACCGATGCATGGGATGGACTGACCCCTTCAAGAAGAAATGTTCCAAAACCGATCACTTTTCGTCAGCCCCACCAGTAGTCTCTCTAGAAAGAGATCACTGAGTATATTCTTTGTACATACAGTAGTCCCCAAAAAAGGACCACATATTCTTCGAGAATCATCTTGAAAGACCAACCGCACAACCCGAAACAACAATTACACACAGCATACATACATGGAAGAGAGACCAGTTACAGTCAATACAGTAAGTGAATCAATAATAGGGTAGTTGGAATTTCGTAGAATATAGAGGGTTTCCCCATCAGGAGGATCATTTGTTGCCAAAATAAGCAGGCGGAACGAGATGCTTGGTATAAAGGAATACAATTTTTAGATAAAAGTACACAAAAATAGGGAACAAGTTGAGAAGTGAGCGTGAAACAAAAATAATGTTAATGTATGTGACTCAGAAGTTACGATGGAAATAATACACAGGTCAACCTTACAAGTAATTCGCTTACAGTGTATGTAATAACCACCTACAGAGGCTCTGATCACTAACCCAAGTATCCTCATTCTTTGCAGGACAACGCACCACATGTGACTATGGAATACGTGCGCAGAGTTCAGTTCACTCATGCGGATGAATGTCATCGGAAATCGGATATCACCAGGTTACTGGGATTAAGCTAGCATGTCATCTCGGTGGTAGCAATAGAACCTGTCAGCGTAGTGTTAACGCAAACCTGAGAATCGCTCAGGTAACCGAATAAAGTTAGCAAGTCAACCTGAACATCAACCTGTATTTGTGCATGGAGCCAGCAAGTAGTGACTGTTAGGCTGAGACAGGCTTGTAGGTGTGTGACTATATTAAAGCACAGACGGTCTACTATGCTGGATTCCATTGATGCCTATACGATACGCTGGAGTTAGTGGAAATGAGTAACCAGATAAAAAGATGACCACTGAAAATAAGTTTCAAAAGAACGAGAACCGCTTCTGATTGCACAAGTACAAACAGGCTGCTAACAATATGAAAGTACGGATTCCTGCTTCCGAAAGAAAGGACTGAAAGTGATTTTTTGTTAAATTGAGAATTCCCCAAGGCATACTGCTCAATTCTGAAGTCAACAAGAGTCAACTTCGGACACTCCAAACGGGGGTGTAGAAAACGAAGAACACAAGATAAAGAAGCAATAGTAAGTTTATCAACTCACAACACGGTGCGTTTACAAATGTTAACAAAAAGGTTTACACGGAATCCTTGTGACTGCACTCCGAAAATATGTGAGTTTGCTTAAACCTTTTTCGTCCGGAATTAATAGAGAGCATGTTCGAGGCCAACAAACAATGATCATTAAGTTAACAGAAACTGGTAGAAACAATCCTAGAAGACGATTAAGGATTATAAAATTTCGCAAAAAAGTTTTATTTTATCTGATTGTGCACGTCTTTTGATTTTATAACCAAGGATAAACAATTGCGGATAAATTACGGAAGTTCTTCACAAAGACCTAGCCCCTAAACCGAAACCACTTAGGCTCTCCCACGTGAGTGATCCCTGATCAGAGAGAGGTCCCCGTACATACACTAATCTGTATTAGAAGTTGAACAAGTACTACAATTCACGGATAAAAAGGGTGTACGGAAATGCACACCAACCACCCCGGCCGTGCAAGCTGCCATCAATGCTTAAACCGAATACACAAACACGAGATGAAACTGCGAACACATGTTGGCAGATGACCACGATAGACTACCATGCACGAGAGCGCTCCTAATCAGCGGTGCGCACGATCGTAAACTCGTCAGCTAGGCAAGCGGCACTCGTCACGTCTGCTCAGCGGGATGATCAAAACCCCGTAGACTGAGACCAAGTCACCGCCCGACCACCTTGCAGTTCCTTTAAATCGACAACTACAATGAACGAAATACGGTGCAACAGACGCACCCCGGTTATCGGTCGCGAAGTTACAGATTCCCCAGGATGTCGCGTTACATATGGACAGCCTATTTGATACAGGTTCCTTGGCAAAATGACGATGGACAGACAGCGAGCGGTCTGCATGCATGTTTCATACGAATGAATCATGTCTATGATCCATAGAGCAAAAGTGAGCACACACATGTGTTAATCCTGCCTGTAATTGACAATCAGACGAATTCAGGATGCCACAAATGACGAAGATTAGCAAATGCACTACGTGGTATTTACTGTCCTCATGGGCGCCTCCTCAGCAAGTTGACGAGGTGACACTACTCAGGCAGATGAAGCGCCCGACAATATCGAGTAACCTGCCGACAACGGCAAAGATAAGGTGAGTAACAACTCAAACTCACAACAACGCTTCACAATCTGGATGTGTGAAGCGTACACCATACACCCCAGCCATATCGCTCAACAAGTTTAGCATGAGAATTAAATTGTGCGAACAGCCGTTTTCCGTAATTCTCATCAAGCTTTCACAATCGCATGAAACATATGCGATTCGACAGTGTCAACATATGCTCTGAAGACCACCTAAGTGAAGCGAGGTCACACAGTAAAAATCAGCTTGTCAGCTTAATACCAGACGGTGCCACTGTTGAGAGATCCTCGAAACCTTCAAGTGTTCCTTCCAAAAGGTCGTCCATCACTTAGTTGAAGAAGATGGAGATCAGACATTCCAGTCGAACGTCACTAGAAGTGAAGAATGTACGAGAGAGCCATCCATAAATGCGTACTTTGCGCCCAATACTGGCACGCAACGATTGCATCGAATAGGCCTACTTAACCGGGACTCTTCTACGATGGAGGTAGCCCCAGAGAACACGTCCTGCAACCGAACGAAAAACAGCCTGCAAGTCCACAAATACCGCAACCGTTGTCTGTGAAAAACAGTACTGAATATTCAACGTATGTTGTAAGATGAAGATGTGATCGATATACGTGTGACCACGCCGGAAACCTGACTCATATATTACGACGTATGTCCAATGTGCCGGTGAGTGGAGTCATGGACAGGAGACGGGCGCGCTCAGTTAAGTACAGAACACTTGTGTCTGCTGGTTCAAATACAGATGGTGTAGGACGATGTGGCTTCTACCAAAGCGCAGAGCGAACTTGGTACACATCAGTGCACGACAGGAATCCACACAGGTTCTCCAGGTCGACTTACGGTCTTGAAAACAGGCACAACACTGATAGCTGACGGTTATGAAGTCGACCTGTGTCCAGGATCGAATCGGTGATAGAAGTCCTTAGCTATTACACTGACGTGGAACACTAGTACTTGCCGGATACAGACCCGTATCCGTACAAAGCTACATCGAACGATCACGATTGTCTGTTCGATGAGTACCGTAAAAATTCTGCCTTGTTTGCGAGTGATAGGTTACGCAAGAAACGGCAATCTTGTGGACATCGAATGATAAGGGTCGGGAGTATGAGGGCACTCACATTGAAGTTTGCTACAAAAAGGTTTCCCGGCTTCTTGGTTGGAGTCAAAAGAAAAGTGAACACAGCTGAATGGCGCTGTGGATGGTGGATATTCTTCGGTTATCTATGATGTTCCTGACGATCCGCCGCTAAAAACCGACGTGACTTTAGTGCTTACATTACTCAAATGTAGTAAGACTCTATGAATCAATTCAGTTGGACTGTTTTTCACAGTGCTCAGCTCATCTGACAAGTCACTGTGACCAGCTGTAAATTCGCAAGCCATTCTTTTCACGTACAGTCTCATTAACACTCTAACAACATATAAATTGAACATCACCCACAATTGATCGCAGCTGTCGCATTCCCATAGACTTTCCAGTCGGCCCCTTTCGAAAAGAAGCACTAGACTCGAGTTTCGCTCTCATTAGAGCTCGTCAGTAGTGCATATCCTTGCCACTGCCGGGACTAGAACTCCGGCCACGCTTTCATGAGGCAACCGTGTTACCACTGCGCCATTGACCTCACATTAGGCACGACCGAATTATCATATGTGAACGCTCAACCACTTTTTTTAACAACAGTCAATGTAACCAACAGTTGGGAAAAACAGGTCAGTTTTTTCTTGGCAAAAACGCTTTCTCTATCCATTTCCTACGTTCGCACAAGTAAACCTCAACATCCTTACGCAGACCTCTTGCAAGTTTGCGTCTCGCTTCGCGGCGGCCTTTGATGTGATCAAAGTCAAGGGGATCAGGTGACGTTCGTTCATGAACCATACAGACTCGATTGAAATCTACCTCTGTTGTATCCCCAATGCCTATTTGGAACACACATCTACAGAGCTGGTTGGCATTGTTGCTGATATTTCTGCTCACCGCACTCCGAGGTACTGTCGCAAGATTGAGAGGACTCCATGCTTCCTGCCATCCTTGGTTACCGGTTGTCGGAGAAATTGAGAAACTGATGTACCTTGAGGACTGTATCAACACTGGTGGAATGTTTGGTGAGATCATAGATCGCACAGCAAGAGCTCGGATAGCGTTCGTAAACTTACGCCGACTGTGACGTCGGCATGATATCAGTCTTTCAGTGGATGCCCGAGTGTACAAATCCATTACAACAGCAGTCCTATTGTACGGCTCCGAAACCGGTCCATTCGCGCGGAGGATGTTCACAGAGTGTCCGTTTTCGACCATCGGTGTCTCCGAAACATTAGCGGCGTTTGGTGGGAACACTATGTCAGCACTGACGAAGTTCCACCGACGTGTCTTAAGAAAGGATAGAATCTGTCGATCCCTAAACAACCTAATCTCGTCTCATAGGCTTCATTAGTTTGGCCACATTTTACGAATGCTACCTCATCGTCCGCCATATATATATATATATATATATATATATATATATAGAGAGAGAGAGAGAGAGAGAGAGAAGTCGATGGCACAGTTTGGGAGGAGGAAGCAGTTTAGCTGTCAGTGCTGACTGATAAACATTTTGCGTACTGTTATCTTTGAAATCCAACTGATCATTCTGTTTGCCAGTAGGTGATCTCTGGACAAACGATGAAACCAAACGGGCACGATGTGGTCCATCAAGTTGGCTACTTCAGAATGAATGACAATTTTCAAAGCAATGATGCTACTGGTAACTGACGCCGATATGGTCAATATGCGTCCACGCTAGAGGTGTACATAGCGATCTCTAACTGAGGCACTGCTGTCTCATGTGTTGAAACCAGTGACTCCGTATGAACAGTCGGTGAGATGTGCATATTTGTAATAATCACTCGTCACTGTCAGCGCGTCACACCGTTTCTCTGCGGGTAAGACAACCAAATCGCGCGTTCACATTGCCGGCGAGCACAACGATGACTGAATCTTCAGTCTGTCTCGGAAGAAGGTATTGCCGACAGCATCCGAACTATTGCCCGTGGAGGTATATACAGATATGATAAATAAACAGCGGTCTTCCAGTCTACATCCACAGACTCTGACAGGAGTACTAAGTCTGATCGCACAAAAGCGACCACTCACGGCAACCCAACTGAACAAGCATATAGCTCGGTGCGATCCCCAACCCAACTAACCGCTAGATTCGGTTTCACCGTCACCAGAGACCGCTGATTTACAACATTGTCTAGTGGGGAATTCAAATGGAGGACAACGATGGGAGTGTGGAAACGTGCGAGAAACACACAACATACACTTAGATATAGATTTGGGGGAGTGTTCGTCAGAGTAACTTGCTTCAGAGCAATTTGAGTGGCTTCCATCTAAGACAACAGATAACACGAGGTCGTTACCAATAGCGCAGTTGGTCGGGTGGAATCAATACCGAGAGGATATTTTCCACCATCAGTCAGGCCCTGTCACCGACGATCAAGTGCGGTATCCTGTCCACATCCAAACAGATGACAGGAGATCGAGGAAGGTGATTATGTATAACCAGCAATCTTTACAGAAATCATCATCAGAACAATCGGGAAGACAGCACTAACCAGGCAAGAGGAACAGCATCGACGTCTCCATCAAACAGAATAAACTCAAGACAGCATTAATCCAGTGCTCTGAAACTGCAGTGAAATTTCGAGGAAAAAACATTTACATCCGCTCGCGTAAAAGGGTCAGCATTCCTAGTCCACAACACGCCCAGGTTTCCGCTCACACGTCGTGTGCACTTCTGCCCGGTTTATGTGTGTGATCGACGCCTTCTGTCGGGGGTTTTCCGCCTGCCACTCCTCGTCCGTTAGTCCGATCTTGTTGAGCGATAGCTCGTCCGGTCGCTCGTGTTGTCCGCAATCTATCCACTGTGGGCTTTGACCGTATTCTACGACCGTGTCGAGATATTCCTCCGAGTGTTGGAATAATCGCGCCCCCGATCTGGTCGTCCATCCTATTTTGCCTGCCATGCCTCGCCCGTTGGTCCGATCCAGTCGAGCGATGTGAGTCATCCAGTCGCCCATGCTGTCCCCCGATTCCTTTAACTGTTGGCTTCTGGAGGCGTACTCCGCATCGAAGAACTGGGTTTTTTTAAAATATTCGCCGAAAGTTTGGAATACTTCGCAACCTCCGGTTTGGATAATCTATCATCAAAAGACAAAAATCAGGTCATGTTTGTCGTGCAATATCGCTGGAGTGGTGCTTTTTACGATTCTTTAATCTTTCAATTAAAATATGACTCACGCGACCTCATTAGGGTGCGACGCACGTTGGTATATGAATTACACCGTATCCAAAGCCGGCCTGAGTCATCCACGTCTGGATGATCTTTATTGATGTATGTTGCCAAACAGTGTTCAAGTACGAACGCAAACCGGTCTGACTGGCTATCAGATACAGATGGATAGATTATCGTAACATTGACAAAGTGCAAGTTAAGAGTGAACAGGAGAATTATTCGAAAGTAACTGGAACGTTATCAGAAGTCTGATGACTGTATACGTTCTACTGTAAGTGGTCATCCGGTAAAGACGCGTAACAAAATAGAAAGACTTCAGTTAAAAACAGCAAAAGCTAGTCCTGTTGCATGTACATCTATTCTTTACAAGTTGTTAGAGTTTTCCGCTTCCGCTCGGACGTCTTGATAATGATTGAATGATAATAAATCTAAGATGCAGGTGATACTTGTAGTTCCACATCGAACAAGAATAGTCGATGTTCTCCAAAGGACTTCTGAAAATCGATTGCTTCTCTGATTGACGTACTTACTAGATCTGGTCTCTAATGAGCACAAAGATGGGCTGACTAGGACGCAAATTATCCAACGAGTAGTGTGGCAACTTAAATAACTACTGAAAACTTAAGCACTATGTATAAACTGATGCAAAAGACTATGTAATCATTGTACCTTGATTTTCACTTTTACTGAGTGTCTGAAACGTGAAAATGGGAAAAACAATAATAGTGAAGTCGTGAACTGAACCTGACTGTCTTTTTTGAGGGTTGCGTTTTAAAGCCGCATGTGTGTCATTATCGCTTATTGGGCCATGTGGTTCGAAAGCCTCGCTGCATCGAGTGATGTATCTGCAAACCTGACCATGTGAACGATAGTCTCAATGAATTGAAGTGTGTCTGATGGTCAGTACGTACGATGTGTAGTTGGTTGGGTTATCTGATATGGTGTGAGTCTGCGAGGTTGAATTAGACCAGCGTGAAGTGGAGCAGGACTGCATGAATCACCTGACAAC
>LOND01000962.1:13500-29103 GCA_014220965.1 Paragonimus kellicotti | reverse complement strand
GAGCAACATTTTTGGTCCACTTTTACAATCTTCCTACCGTCCGTGGCATAAGGAGAATGGTTGTTCAGGTTTTTTGTGTAGAAACTGGGAAAAAACTCGATTTGAAACTAAAATCAGAGTAGGAAAGCCTAATGGATCCAGCAAATAACTAATACACAACAACAGGTGCTTTTCAGTTTTCCAGTTAAGGGCACATTAGAGTATAGTTGAAGAAAACACCGCCGTTGCTATACCAGTCCAAATCTACAGTTCGATCAAGTGAAGGTTGATCGAAACACGCTGAGTCGATTGCTGAATGTATATATATGCTTTCGAGTACACTTCAACATAAAAATCACAAATCCGTATCCTCATTCGACACTCCTCAGTGTACCAGCAGGATATGCGACTCTGCCACATAAACACCACACGCTGCTGGATCTAAACATCGTTTTCCTCTGTGCGAATATTGTACAAAACGTTGAAGATGGTGCTCCACAAGGACGAACTACTAACTGGAAGCCACTGGTTTTTCGAACGGTGTTACTTTAGGGTTTATATACAAACAGAAGCGAACCAGGGTCACATGGTGAAATTGCGATTTGAGGAAACATCACTCCGGTGTCCGCTCCAAGCGCAACGTGGCACCGGCAGCGCCTCAGCAGCACTCCTGTCATATGGAGTGTTGCATCCGGTCACTCGTGTAAACAAACAACTGAATGGGGCTACCTACAGCTTATTGTCGTAAGTGATGAGAAAAATAACGTTGTCTAACCTCCCCGGGTTTAGTACAGGACGATCATAGGAGTATCAACATTGCCTACGACTGCTGCCTGACTGTATGCCATCAACCTCCGGCGCATATCCCCGTAGACGGACGAGCATTAACCTCATCTGGGTACTTTTCGACAGCCCCAGATTAATGCAAAACACCTGTTCGAAACATGTTGGTGAACTTTTGACAACGTCACAATTATCATGCAATAAGGAAGTTTCACTGAGCCCTGATAATGCGATCTAAAAATGGTCACTTAAGTACGTTATCGAAGTCTCTCCCTGTCAAAGCGAACTTCTACCGAAAAAATTCAAGCCAACCATATAAAGACCGACGAGCTCTTTTTATATAGCACAGTGACCAACAGAATCACGCGTGACCTTTCGTTTATGAGGCCAGTAACACACTTATAGGCCTAATCCCATACAGAACTCTCACCAACCAACTCGAGGTGGTTCGTCAGACGTTGCTCATTGGTCCAATGGCTTTCCGAAGCAGCACAGCACACGATAATAACAGCCATATTATCGTCTGTACAACTCAACTCGGAGTCCTTCAAATGCGGTAAGTTTTGACAGTACCCACCACCTAGGGCACGAACTTCCAGTACAGCAGCGTCTTCCGTCAGACAAACACGTTTGTCCACTCTCAACCGTCTACGGGCTATAATTAAAAACTTACCTCATTGTACTCTGACTACCGGACAACAGTGACACCGCGCAGCGTTCAGAACTGATTCTGTGTTAACCAATCATTTTTGTTTAGTGGGGTTCGCTGTTACTTGTTACCGTTATACAGTACCAATTTTACAACCCTTCACAGAAGACACAGCTTCCAGGTAGACATTGCGGGACTTTCCTAACGACGTAGAGGTGCTTTTCATTCAAGAAGCTTTTGAATCCACAGCCGGTTGTTTTCAAGCATTTTCTAGTTAAATAGCCAGCGTGCAGATGGCGTTAATAGGCACTGTGTATACTGTGAACATTCTCACCTACAATGCCGCCAAATTATACAGAGGAATTTACAGTTGCACCTCTCAATACCTTATTGAATATCTGTTTTTCCTTTTAGACACATGGTTTTTTATTACTCGCTAAGGCAAATCATTCCGGGGAGTTAAACATTTCTGCGCTAAAATCTTAGACGTGGCTGCAAGATTGTGATTGGACCAACTAACACACATGGACAACCGATCTTACTCAGCGCACTGGCCTCGTTGATCAACGAAATAGTGCTGGTTATTCGTGGGATGACAATGGCTTCATCTAAAGACTGTCTTGGCAAGTCTGTGGAAGTAGTCCCGTTTTTCCTAACAACGGCTAGCCCAGCGCTGGTCTGACCAATCTTCCGGCCCGGTTGGTACATTATTGTGGGGTCTGTTTGCAAACTTCAGGTCAGACGAATCAAACATTAGACAGAATTACCTGAGTATAGTTTAATGAATTACACTGGGTGATGACACGCGTTCTTTTAAATCGAACCTGAGAGTTAAGGAATCAGGTGTAGCCCTGAAGGAATTTCACACTACCCTGCCACCTCCTAACAATAGAAAAATGAGAACATTCATGGTCACCATCGTCCTGGTCAATCAAGTAACGCCGGTCACCCTATTAGAACATTCTGATGTCAGTGTCGGTCTGAAAATCGTTTGACGACAATGAATGGAGGAACCAACCACATAATTCCAGCTTGAACGCACAATAGTGCGCCCCCCAGAGCAAAAGCACACGAAGTATTTAATATGGAACCCGATCCAGGTGATGAAGTTAAAAACAATAGTGGGGTCCCTCTTCAGATTGCCAAGTGAAATATTTACAGAACAAAATTGCCGACTTCTACTTGGGTAAAGAGCAGAGTCAAAGCATTGCGATTCCATGCAGAAGCCATCATGTTTTGTGTAGCTAAGGAACTCCAACGTAACTTGAGAAAACAGTGAGCTATGCAGCGGAAGAAAGCGGATAAACGTTTACGACTGTACACAAAAACGCCACCATAAGAAACGGGGATCTATCTAGAAGTAGCCAGGCCACGAAAAAACACGGGTAAAATGAAAGGGGGAAAGCAACAACAGACGGAATATCACTATCTCTCTTTTATGAGCGGAAAGCATTCGGGGAGCCTGCCCAACATCTGAAGACTGGATAATCGGTCGGATGATTGCCAATTTCGTGATTTCAATACTGGAATACGGAATTGTGAAAAACGGTCGATAAAAGATGCATCGAAGTTTTAGGCAAAAAATTAATCATTCTGTGAACAAAAACACGCAAAACAAACGAACGTAACACGTCAAGCAAGCATGCCATCAGCCTAAGTGACCAAACCAGCAAATTGGCCAACGGAACTATATGACGAGAAGACGGTGGTCAGGGCTTAGATACCTTCGGAAATTTTCTTCAAAGGTTTAATCTCAGCTTTCCACATAAGGCCATCTGTGCTAATCTTCACTCCACGCATCAATAAACGGTGCTCACATCTGGTAGGTACTGGCACGAAGTGCTCTAACTTAAAGTCACCTTCCTCATCAAAGTACTTACGTCTAATCCATAATATTGGGAAAGATCCTCGGGTGCAACGTTTCTAAAACAAATCGTCCATCACCAGCACTTCTTTTCAACTCTTGTAGTCACGTCATATAACGGTTGAGTAATGTAGGGCGTTAGACCCCAACAACGACGATATTGCAGGCGACAGGGTCGGTGAGAATGACAGGTCTATGGTGACCGGCGATCGTGTAGCCCCTCTAAAGATCGCCACTGCAATCGTGTTTTCTCGCTTGTTTGCTCCGTACGCATGATTCTGTGTACGCTTGCTATAAGAGGCCTGTCATCAACTCTGTCACTTTCTTCATTAGTGATTCCAGTTGCAAACAGCAAGTACTTGCCCTCTTCCCGACGACTCATCTACTATTCCATTCTTCAACCAGGACATTTTCGACCATCGTTCAACGCATTTTTTGCTCGGAGCGTTTTCAGCGTCGCTGAGTGGGCTTGAGCTCACATCGCGCGTCTATCCTCTCTTCTCTTGATTGCTACCTTTGGTCACAGACTGGGATAGAGCTAATTACTCATTGCGTTTTCAAACCTTGCCAGAAATTTACGGTTTGTTTCAAACCCTACTGCGTTCTCTTAATCTGATGCCTGTTGGGACTACGTTTCGACTGCTCTTCAGGAAAGGCGTTTTAAATTGTTAGTGGAACGAGTGTCTAGCGCACATCCACTTGTTAACAACAAGTCCTCTTCGAAAGACACCATGGGTAGATTGTTCAAAGTTCTTCAAACCTCACTTTGAGAAATCTGTAATGCTTTATCACTTGATTCCGACCAGTTCAAGTAATAGACGTTATTTTACCCAGCAGACGACCCCCTCCAACATACCACTTCTATGACAAAATTCCAAAAGAGTTAGGTACCAAGCCGTGGAGCATATTAGATGTTCGCCTAGTTCTGTTTAGCCCAGTGACTCTAAAGTTCGTGTCAACACGAGTGTACGACCGGACCAAACCTACGCTACTGTAAACATGCGTCGTTTAGTTCAGGTACAGTGAACCTGCATTAACATAGATCGGTCCCGATCAAATATAATGCTGACGCACGTTAAACAATCTTGCAAACATGTCATCTGCTGTAACTGAATCCCACTGAACATAAACGCGAATTAATGAGACGAAAAACGGTGGACGAATAACGTGAATAGAAACCCCTTTCGAAAAAATCAAAACTGCTAACAACAAGAGCCAATGAGAATAGGAAGAAAACAGACACCAGATGGACAATGTAGTTAGTAACTAGACGCTTCGCGAATTTACATAAAACTGGTCGGTATCTATAGAAAATCATTGACCGTGTGGTGCGGTGAGCTCGCGAAAAATTTTTCGAATCTCATGCCGATGAACACCTCGGTGACGGCTTGCGATATCTAATTCCTGACATCAGAATCGTGTTCTTCGGGTCGTCAATATCTACAATCTTAGTCCTCGTGCGAAATATCAAAACTAACAGAGCAGATTACCAGGCTGACTCTCGTCCCTTTTCTCCAATATTCAGCCGTAGCCAGGAGTAACCTCGGGACAGTGATTGGTGCGCCGGTACGGTCGACGGAGATGCTCAATTAAGTAAAACCAGCAACTGTGCTTTGAATTGTCTACATTTACACTGTGGTGTATATGGTCAGTTGGGATTGATCTTCTTGGATATAACTTCATGGAGCAGGTTGGGCGAGCCCACTTGTGACTGACGAAAAGTTAGCGACGGATGTACCATAGCAGTTCTATTTGACCTGACCTACAAAGTCCCTGAGAAGGAAAACGTACGAACTTGTATACGAAGTAAAGGTTTGGAGCCTGTGTACCAAGAGGTTATTCTACCTCCGACCTTCTTCGGCGCAGCACATAGCGGTTGGTTTGCGTGAGTACCTGGCGCTCATCCCGATGGCTGAAGCCATTTCCCACTCAAAATCTTAATCGTCTCGTTCATCAAATGTGATGTCCGCAAGATCAGCAGGTTTACGTCAGTGATAACAAGAGATTCATCATTCCACATCGTGTCGATTTGCGTCTACTTCAGGTTTTGTGCAAAGGGCATATTGTCCACAGACCCACGAACATAAGTAACACCGACGTCCTTCATGTACCTTTGCAGGCACAACTGGAACTGCAAGAAAGTGCGTAATTCACGATTTCCCAGAATCGGCTTGGAAGCCGCAATATAATGGACGTCCAAAAATAAAACAATACAATCAGTTACTCATATGATATATTAATTTCTGCACTACTTCATAGATATACATACATTAACAGACATCCACCGTTACACGCAAACGGCCAACTCTCGAGCCGTTAACCTAAAATTTGGTCCACAGTTTCCCGCTATCATTGTCCACTCATATTTTTGTCATATTGGTGCCCTGTACACGATTATTGTTATCCTTTACTGAAAAGCATATTAGTCCGTCACGTATTTACTTATTTGTGTTACGTAGTGTCTATCTCTGTTCCTATCGAAAATGAGCCGAATTAGACCTAGCAGTGCTGGGACTCAACAAACACTGACTGAGGCACTGGACATTTGCAACCATCACGGTCGCAGTGTCCGTACAAAACGGTACGCAATGATCCCAGTGATCCCAAGTGCACTGGACCCAACGAACACTAGTACAAGCAGCATGCCTTTTCATCCGTCCATTTTATCTGCATGAGCTGTAGACTTAGCGACACCAAAGGCGCCGGCCTGCCGTTGCCTGGTCGCGCAAACACCATTAAATGTGCAGAGACGCAAAAAACCCGCGATTGCAAATGGAAAGCTCTTCTCAGCACCGTATGTCTTACTACTTCTTCCGTGGGGAGTAAGATGGAGGGAAGCCAACAAACTCTGTCCGGAATGAAGTTTGGACTCCAGTCTCTGAATGATTAACATAGCGCGTGCTCTCCTTGTGTTTACAATTATCAAGAAGGCAGTCGTCCTGTCAACTGTACATACAAAAGCAGGCAGCTGCAGAAGTGGAGAAGAAGGCTCTCGGAGATGAAAGGTTTGTTTTATGGGGCCGCTTCCTCAAAACGTCTTCTCCAACCGAGCTAACAAAGTTAGTCTTAGCTTTTTAATTCTCCCGGATGTCATAAAGCTCGTACTGGCGAATGGGACACGCGCCACGACAATCAAAAATTCACTTGGCCTTTTGATACCCTTACCAGCCGTGCTCAGTCCGGAGACAGTGGTCGAACAATCAATGACTTTGAAATCCACCAACGCCCACCTGAAAGGCGTATCTTCTGATCGCGCTCGGCACGAGAGGGTGGGACGCGAGCAGCGGACTTCACTGGGTCACAAACCGCTGCAGACCGGAAGATAAAACTGGAGACTAAGGTTGTGGTTTTCGCACCAGTAGTATCTACTCAGGCTTCTGCGACAGTAGTGGAAAGCAAGAACGCCGGTTCCGTAGTCGCCATTCCGACGACCGAGGCCTCAAGTACGAACACGAGTGTTGGAAACACCGGAACGTCGAAAAACTGTCTCGCTCTACCTATACTAAACCCCGCCAAAGGCCTCCGCAGAAAATTATTTCTTCCAAGGAGTCGGAACAATAGAGGACCTCCGGTGATTCACAAATCATTCCTTTGGCCCGCTCCACTGAGTATTTCTATTAGTGACACCATAAAGCCGCGCAAATTGCTCTCTTTCAAACCACGCACCCAGCTGACGCGAAGGTCGAATATCCCCTGGGTGAACATTTCCAAACACGCCCAAAAAGTGGACTTTAACGAAGGCACAGACGGCGCCAGCCGCAATATCAAGAATGCTTACCAATCGTCCTGTAGGGCAGCGGTGTCGCAACTGCAGCCTCAGAGGAGGACCGTCAGAACAACCCGACATACTAGGCCGAATTCAACCTAATAATCTTTCTCAATTCTAGGTCTTTTTTCTCAAGCTCTTCCTCGCACTCTGTCTTCGTTTTCTCCCCGAAGCCAAATGGGGATGTAGCTTTTAGGTGCATGGATATGAACTGTTCGTGTCTGTTCAATAAACCACCGGAAATCATTAGGTTAATTGATGAAGAGCAGTCTCACACGCTTGCTTCCACGGAGAACTGGCTTACAGGTGAAATCAGTGACAGCGAACTGAGTTTCCCCGGGTACTTCGTTCACCAAGGTGACTACATCCGAGGGAGGGAGAGAGGCTCTGCAATTTTCCTTCAGAAATACCTCCCGACACACCCGGTCCACCGTAGATTTTAGTCCCCCGATAAATGTGACCCTTTGTGGCTTCAGTTAGCATTGCGTGGCCAGGACTCACTCTTAGTAGAGGTAATTTATGGTCCTCCATCACCTGATGTCCCCGACGACGACATTGTTCATGTAAACCAAGAGAATTCCCTAGGGCTACAACCTTCCGCCTATCTGCTCGCTAGGGATGATTGTAATGAACCTGAGATAAACTGAGCATCAGTTCCTCATCAGGACTTTAAAGGCGGATTCTCATCTTCCTTATCGACGTTGATACGACGGAGAGCGTGGACACAGCATGTCAACGCCCCGACGCGGCATCGTCCTGGTCAGAGTCCCTCTCTGCTTGACCTAGTCATCATTAATGAGAGCCATCTGGCGGAAAGAGTGTCCAGCAAACCACAACTTAGATAATGAGAATCCTCTTCGCTTATCTTTGATCTTATCTGTTATAAATTACAACAACCCGCAAAGTGATCCACATTCGAAGTCTTAATCATGCTGATTTTAACCGATTGGGAAGCCACCCATGCTCACTTTTCGATTATGACACCATGGACCAGAACTACCGTTTGTTTCAAAGCGCAAAGGAGGAGGTGAACGACTTGCTTGTACCACGCAAGCTGCGCACTTTCGCATTCTGACCACCCTTTCCGCGCATAATACTTCGTCTCGTCGATGACGGTCCCCGTTTATTCGCGAACCTAAGCTAACGGGAAATTTAGCGGACCTAAGCGCTTTCCACATTGTTCGGAATAGACGTAGCCTGGAGGTCCGTGAACACGACCAACTCGTACAAGGGAAGGTCTTCCTTAGAGCCCGCGGGAACAAAACGTCAAGCATATCCGACGACTGATGAGGAATAAACCTTCGGCGCTTTTTTGTGACTGTCCAAAGAGGAAGCTTCATCTGACTCCCTTGTTTTGGCCGTACTATCCGAGGAGTACTACTCCGCAGTCTGGAACTGCGGACTGTCACCCCATCTCGCAGCTGCGGAACTTCCAGCAACCATTTCTCATCACTAAGATTTCTGTGTTAGTTTTAGAAATTTTTTATCCAGTATTGGTTAATACAGTACAATGGGTCCTGACAAGATCCATCCCAGGATTCTCAAAGAAGCAGCTGCTAGTCTGGCGGAACCTCTTTATAAGCTGTTTAAACAGACACTACATTCTGGGATTCTCCATAGTGCTCGGGAAGAGGCGACAGGGACGACCATATTTGAACTGGGCAACCGATACTCTCAGGCTAGCTTTCGGTCAATCAGCCTCGCTGGCATTCTGTGAAGATATAATGCAGCTACTATCTTGATGCAACCAAACGCTGGTTGGGCGATTGGAATCTCTCATTATATGATGATGGATGCGCGCGTATGTTACTCAGTACAGATTCTGGCAGTCTTCGTAATTCGTAGTGCATTTGGCATGGTAGATGTAATGAAAATCGGTATGAAGGGAGATCTGGGCATCTGGTTGTCGTCTAACTTGTCTTTCGCGTATCACCATGAGATGGTCGGCAAAAAGGGGATTTGCCGCTCCCAGGATGATTAAGCGCACTTTCCCCCGCATAGACAAGAAAGCGCTTTTCGAGCAATTTACAGTGTTTATATAAAACCGCAGCACGAGAATGTCAATCAGCTCGGGTATGAGGGCCTGAAGTGAGACATTGCCTGTTGAACATGTCCAGAACGCGGCTGTCAAAGTAGTCACGGGTCTAAGAAATGTCGCGCACGATTCTTGACTTGAAATTCTCGTCTGATGACCACTTTAGATTCAGTGACTCCGCACTGACTTCATTTCATTCTCACCCACACTCCTTCTTTAATGTAGGTTTCTCGGAACTGTTCTTCACCACGGTGAATGATGACGGCCGACGAGGGCATAACAGGAAGCTTCCCAAGCTTCGTTCTTGGACCTTCCTCAGGCGACGGTTCTTTTCTTACAAGGCTATTAATCTTTGGAACAACTTCCCTGCGAAAGTCGTTGGCAGCGCTCCTACAGATCGCTTTGCAGCACCGATTGACTATCATTCACCAAAATCCTATTAAGTAAGTAATCTTACTCCGTTCTTGGTATTTACTGTAATCCCAAGGGCGGTGCTATACCCTGTTTTCAATGATTGCCTTTCAGATCAACAGACGACCGCTTGACATGAGCAGGAAAAACCGAAAGGATCTGGAAATTTTGGACCTTTGCCTCGAATCCTGATATCAATCGCTGAAACGCTGAATATTAGCCATACCGAAGTTAGAGAATAACATACGCTACGGTCGTTCTTAGTTATCTACCAATTAGAACGAACGGATTTCTGCCTATAAAGCACCTTCAAATGACTTTAATGTTTGCACCGGGTGTCCAGGTGGGAAAGCGGGATATGTGATAAAAGGTCTTCTTTGTGCACGATAACTGAGGAAATCACGATCCACGAATAGCACTCATTTCGACGCTGTGTACAGAGATCCTGAGTCGGCGGACAGTCAGACGTACAAAGAGGACATTTGTATTTGACATAACGCTACGCGTTGCGTAATATATCTCTGAACATAACCTCTGTGCTGTTCTGTTTGCATGTTACAATATCTGCAGACGTGACCTAGTATATGGGCTTCCTGGTTCGAGAGAAAATACATTTCCAGCTGAAGGCAAAGGTCCCCTGCTTTCTTCCATATTTTAGGTATCGTTACGCTCTGTGTTTTATGTCTGTGGTTAGCATATTCGTACTGCAGCCATTGATCATGGTCAATCACTGAATAACGACAAAAAATTCTTTCTCAAGACGACCTGGCGGCCACGGAGTGAGGTATAGCAGTGGGCGGAGTTCGTGTCATGTTACTAACTCGTAACTGTAGAAAATCTTAGGCATCCATAGTCATCGTGGGCGAGGTCAATTGAGCAATACTAGTGGATCGGTTGTTTTTTGTGTGGATGTCCCCGTGATTCGAATTTTTAGTTTATTCACGGGTGGTGTGAAGAGACTCCCTAACTTCAGATTCCGCTATCTGAACGCATCGAGTGTGTGGTGACTCTCACAAAATGCCTCACTTCAGTTTCGGTGAGTTACCCAGTAACAATAATTCGGAAGGCAACAAACAGAGCAGTACTCTATATATTGCCACGACCGAGGCACAAATATATGTACCGTCAACAAGCGCCCTGCGTGTATGGGCAGAACGAAAATGTGAGGGAGTTCTACGCCAGAGGATTCAGGGCATATAGCTGGGCCAACCAAAAATGCTCCATCAGGACGTGTGAAAATGTAGAACGAAGTACTAACAAAGATCAAGCTGCTGCAGAGGGTCGCTAAAAGAGGAGACTCTCGTATCAGCCCCAGTTGATTAACCTACGACAAGAACTTCTCTCCCAGTTGAAGTGGCACACGTGATTAACTTGTGCAACATTTTGATAACCGATGAGTGGTAAGGAATTTTGGTTTTAAATGAATTTAACATCACTCACGATTGGTCTCGAATATGACGGGTTCCTTCAAAGTGAGCTAAATGTGACTTCTGGAAATGGGGAAAGCTGCGGTCGGTTTTGTATCATGTTCAACTTACCTAAGGCTCAGATCTGCTATTACTAAAAAAACTTGAATCCAACTGATGTACTTAATCGCATGGCTGCCTTGCAGAGCCCAAATCCGACAATATACACTCATTGGGACACCCTCGTTCATTTCTTATAACCAAAATTATGTGGTTGGTTCCTCCATTCATTGTCGTCAAACGATTTTCAGACCGACACTGACATCAGAATGTTCTAATAGGGTGACCGGCGTTACTTGATTGACCAGGACGATGGTGACCATGAATGTTCTCATTTTTCTATTGTTAGGAGGTGGCAGGGTAGTGTGAAATTCCTTCAGGGCTACACCTGATTCCTTAACTCTCAGGTTCGATTTAAAAGAACGCGTGTCATCACCCAGTGTAATTCATTAAACTATACTCAGGTAATTCTGTCTAATGTTTGATTCGTCTGACCTGAAGTTTGCAAACAGACCCCACAATAATGTACCAACCGGGCCGGAAGATTGGTCAGACCAGCGCTGGGCTAGCCGTTGTTAGGAAAAACGGGACTACTTCCACAGACTTGCCAAGACAGTCTTTAGATGAAGCCATTGTCATCCCACGAATAACCAGCACTATTTCGTTGATCAACGAGGCCAGTGCGCTGAGTAAGATCGGTTGTCCATGTGTGTTAGTTGGTCCAATCACAATCTTGCAGCCACGTCTAAGATTTTAGCGCAGAAATGTTTAACTCCCCGGAATGATTTGCCTTAGCGAGTAATAAAAAACATGTGTCTAAAAGGAAAAAACAGATAATACTCGCTTACACACACACTCACCGGAGGAGAGAAAAGTGCGCGGTAAGAGAGGATTATTCCTGTTGTTTACACTTTAGATCGACACATGGTTTTTTATTGAGTCGCGTAGGCACAGATCAGTTTCCGGGAGTTAAATCGAGGTTTCTGCGCTAAAATCTAGACAGTGCTGCATAGATGTGATTGACCAACTACCCACAGCACATGGACAACCGATCTTACTCAGCGCACTGGCCTCGTTGATCAACGAAATAGTGCTGGTTATTCGTGGGATGACAATGGCTTCATCTAAAGACTGTCTTGGCAAGTCTGTGGAAGTAGTCCCGTTTTTCCTAACAACGGCTAGCCCAGCGCTGGTCTGACCAATCTTCCGGCCCGGTTGGTACATTATTGTGGGGTCTGTTTGCAAACTTCAGGTCAGACGAATCAAACATTAGACAGAATTACCTGAGTATAGTTTAATGAATTACACTGGGTGATGACACGCGTTCTTTTAAATCGAACCTGAGAGTTAAGGAATCAGGTGTAGCCCTGAAGGAATTTCACACTACCCTGCCACCTCCTAACAATAGAAAAATGAGAACATTCATGGTCACCAAGTCCGTCCTGGCAATCAGTAACGCCGGTCACCCTATTAGAACATTCTGATGTCAGTGTCGGTCTGAAAATCGTTTGACGACAATGAATGGAGGAACCAACCACATAATTTTTTGGTTATAAGAAATGAACGAGGGTGTCCCAATGAGTGTATATTGTCGGATTTGGGCTCTGCAAGGCAGCCATGCGATTAAGTACATCAGTTGGATTCAAGTTTTTTTAGTAATAGCAGATCTGAGCCTTAGGTAAGTTGAACATGATACAAAACCGACCGCAGCTTTCCCCATTTCCAGAAGTCACATTTAGGCTCACTTTGAAGGAACCCGTCATATTCGAGACCAATCGTGAGTGATGTTAAATTCATTTAAAACCAAAATTCCTTACCACTCATCGGTTATCAAAATGTTGCACAAGTTAATCACGTGTGCCACTTCAACTGGGAGAGAAGTTCTTGTCGTAGGTTAATCAACTGGGGCTGATACGAGAGTCTCCTCTTTTAGCGACCCTCTGCAGCAGCTTGATCTTTGTTAGTACTTCGTTCTACATTTTCACACGTCCTGATGGAGCATTTTTGGTTGGCCCAGCTATATGCCCTGAATCCTCTGGCGTAGAACTCCCTCACATTTTCGTTCTGCCCATACACGCAGGGCGCTTGTTGACGGTACATATATTTGTGCCTCGGTCGTGGCAATATATAGAGTACTGCTCTGTTTGTTGCCTTCCGAATTATTGTTACTGGGTAACTCACCGAAACTGAAGTGAGGCATTTTGTGAGAGTCACCACACACTCGATGCGTTCAGATAGCGGAATCTGAAGTTAGGGAGTCTCTTCACACCACCCGTGAATAAACTAAAAATTCGAATCACGGGGACATCCACACAAAAAACAACCGATCCACTAGTATTGCTCAATTGACCTCGCCCACGATGACTATGGATGCCTAAGATTTTCTACAGTTACGAGTTAGTAACATGACACGAACTCCGCCCACTGCTATACCTCACTCCGTGGCCGCCAGGTCGTCTTGAGAAAGAATTTTTTGTCGTTATTCAGTGATTGACCATGATCAATGGCTGCAGTACGAATATGCTAACCACAGAACAATAAAACACAGAGCGTAACGATACCTAAAATATGGAAGAAAGCAGGGGACCTTTGCCTTCAGCTGGAAATGTATTTTCTCTCGAACCAGGAAGCCCATATACTAGGTCACGTCTGCAGATATTGTAACATGCAAACAGAACAGCACAGAGGTTATGTTCAGAGATATATTACGCAACGCGTAGCGTTATGTCAAATACAAATCGTCCCTCTTTATACGTCTTGACTGTCCGAGCCGACTCCCGGATCTCTGTAGCACAGCGTCCGAAATGAGTGGCTATTCGTGATCGTGATTTTCCCTGCAGTTATCCGTGGGCACAAAGAAGACCTTTTATCACATATCCCGCTTTCCCACCTGGACACCCGGTGCAAACATTAAAGTCATTTGAAGGTGCTTTATAGGCAGAAATCCGTTCGTTCTAATTGGTAGATAACTAAGAACGACCGTAGCGTATGTTATTCTCTAACTTCGGTATGGCTAATATTCAGCGTTTCAGCGATTGATATCAGGATTCGAGGCAAAGGTCCAAAATTTCCAGATCCTTTCGGTTTTTCCTGGCTCAATGTCAAGCGGGCGTCTGTCGATCTGAAAGGCAGTCATTGAAAACGGGGAATAGCACCTCCCTTGGGGATCAGGTCAAATACCAAGAACGGAGTGAGATTACTTACTTAATAGGATTTTGGTGAATGATAGTCAATCGGTGCTGCAAAGCGATCTGTAGGAGCGCTGCCAACGACTTTCGCAGGGAAGTTGTTCCAAAGATTAATAGCCTTGTAAGAAAAGAACCGTCGCCTGAGGAAGGTCAAGAACGAAGCTTGGGAAGCTTCCTGTTATGCCTCGTCGGCCGTCATCATTCGCCGTGGTTTGTAGAACAGTTCCGAGAAACCTACATTAAAAAAGGAGTGTGGGTGAGAATGAAGTCAGTGCGGAGTCACTGAATCTAAAGTGGTCATCAGACGAGAATTTCAAGTCAAGAATCGTGCGCGACATTTCTTAGACCCGTGACTACTTTGACAGCCGCGTTCTGGACATGTTCAACAGGCAATGTCTCACTTCAGGCCCTCATACCCGAGCTGATTGACATTCTCGTGCTGCGGTTTTATATAAACACTGTAAATTGCTCGAAAAGCTTTCTTATCTGTGCGGGGAAAATTGCGCTCAATCATCCTGGGAGCGGCAAACCCCCTTTTGCGGACGTCTCGTGGTGATACGCCGAACGGACAAGTTGGACGACAACGGGAATGTCCGGATCTCCCTGTCATAACCGATTTCATTACATATAGCGGCATGCCAAATGCACTACGAATTACGAAGACTGCCAGAATCTGTACTGAGTAACATACGCGCGCATCCATCATCATATAATGAGAGATTGCTTCCAATCGCCCAACCAGCGTTTGTTGCATCAAGATGGGCTGCATTATATCTCACAGAATGCCAGCGAGGCTGATTGACCGAAAGCTAGCCTGAGAGTATCGGTTGCCCAGTTCAAATATGGTCGTCCCTGTCGCCTCTTCCCGAGCACTATGGAGAATCCCAGAATGTAGTGTCAGTTTAAACAGTTTTATAAAAGGTACCGCTAGACCAGTAGTTGCTTCTTTGAGAATCCGAGATGGAACTTGTCAGGACCTATTGTATTGTTTAACACAATACTGGATAAAAAATTTCTAAAACTAACACAGAAATCTTAGTGATGAGAAATGGTTGCTGGAAGTTCCGCAGCTGCGAGATGGGGTGACAGTCCGCAGTTCCAGACTGCGGAGTAGTACTCCTCGGATAGTACGGCCAAAACAAGGGAGTCAGATGAAGCTTCCTCTTTGGACAGTCACAAAAAAGCGCCGAAGGTTTATTCCTCATCAGTCGTCGGATATGCTTGACGTTTTGTTCCCGCGGGCTCTAAGGAAGACCTTCCCTTGTACGAGTTGGTCGTGTTCACGGACCTCCAGGCTACGTCTATTCCGAACAATGTGGAAAGCGCTTAGGTCCGCTAAATTTCCCGTTAGCTTAGGTTCGCGAATAAACGGGGACCGTCATCGACGAGACGAAGTATTATGCGCGGAAAGGGTGGTCAAGAATGCGAAAGTGCGCAGCTTGCGTGGTACAAGCAAGTCGTT
>LOND01000962.1:0-13400 GCA_014220965.1 Paragonimus kellicotti | reverse complement strand
ACTGACGAAAAGTTAGCGACGGATGTACCATAGCAGTTCTATTTAGTACAATAACCGTGTCAACCTGAAACGTTGGAGGGGTTAGCTGATTTGAAATTCTCAGCGCATTGCATCACCGAGACGCACTACTAATGCAAGGTAGGGTATTGCGATTTAAGTAACTGACATCCCATTACCTTCAGCATTAGCAACATACTCAGGAAACCCACTTACTCATCTTCTGAGCACACGAATGCAAATGCTCCTCATGCTATGTCGGAAGCATAGAAAATAGATGGAGTACAGCCTGCTTCAGAGGCTCACGGATGGGAGATGTGATGCGTCCCGATGTACCTAGTTGCCTGTCGAGCAACATTTTTCGTCCACTTCTACAATCTTCTTACCATCCGTGGCAAAAGGAGAATGGTTGTTCAGGTTTTTTGTGTAGAAACTGGGAAAAAACTCGATTTGAAACTAAAATCAGAGTAGGAAAGCCTAATGGATCCAGCAAATAACTAATACACAACAACAGGTGCTTTTCAGTTTTCCAGTTAAGGGCACATTAGAGTATAGTTGAAGAAAACACCGCCGTTGCTATACCAGTCCAAATCTACAGTTCGATCAAGTGAAGGTTGATCGAAACACGCTGAGTCGATTGCTGAATGTATATATATGCTTTCGAGTACACTTCAACATAAAAATCACAAATCCGTATCCTCATTCGACACTCCTCAGTGTACCAGCAGGATATGCGACTCTGCCACATAAACACCACACGCTGCTGGATCTAAACATCGTTTTCCTCTGTGCGAATATTGTACAAAACGTTGAAGATGGTGCTCCACAAGGACGAACTACTAACTGGAAGCCACTGGTTTTTCGAACGGTGTTACTTTAGGGTTTATATACAAACAGAAGCGAACCAGGGTCACATGGTGAAATTGCGATTTGAGGAAACATCACTCCGGTGTCCGCTCCAAGCGCAACGTGGCACCGGCAGCGCCTCAGCAGCACTCTTGCTCGAATGTGGATCACTTTGCGGGTTGTTGTAATTTATAACAGATAAGATCAAAGATAAGCGAAGAGGATTCTCATTATCTAAGTTGTGGTTTGCTGATCACTCTGTCTACCAGGTGGCTCTCATTAGTGATGACTAGGTCGAGCAGAGAGGGACTCTGACCAGGACGATGCCGCGTCGGGGCGTTGACATGCTGTGTCCACGCTCTCCGTCGTATCACGTCGTAAGGAAGTCGAGAATCCGCTTTCACATACCTGATGAGAAACTGATGCCTCAGTTTATCTCAGGTTCATTACAATCATCCCTAGCGAGCAGATAGGCGGAAGGTTGTAGCCCTAGGGAATTCTCTTGGTTTACATGAACAATGTCGTCGTCGGGGACATCAGGTGATGGAGGACCATAAATTACCTCTACTAAGAGTGAGTCCTGGCCACGCAATGCTAACTGAAGCCACAAAGGGTCACATTTATCGGGGGACTAAAATCTACGGTGGACCGGGTGTGTCGGGAGGTATTTCTGAAGGAAAATTGCAGAGCCTCTTTCCCTCCCTCGGATGTAGTCACCTTGGTGAACGAAGTACCCGGGGAAACTCAGTTCGCTGTCACTGATTTCACCTGTAAGCCAGTTCTCCGTGGAAGCAAGCGTTTGAGACTGCTCTTCATCAATTAACCTAATGATTTCCGGTGGTTTATTGAACAGACACGAACAGTTCATATCCATGCACCTAAAAGCTACATCCCCATTTGGCTTCGGGGAGAAAACGAAGACAGAGTGCGAGGAAGAGCTTGAGAAAAAAGACCTAGAATTGAGAAAGATTATTAGGTTGAATTCGGCCTAGTATGTCGGGTTGTTCTGACGGTCCTCCTCTGAGGCTGCAGTTGCGACACCGCTGCCCTACAGGACGATTGGTAAGCATTCTTGATATTGCGGCTGGCGCCGTCTGTGCCTTCGTTAAAGTCCACTTTTTGGGCGTGTTTGGAAATGTTCACCCAGGGGATATTCGACCTTCGCGTCAGCTGGGTGCGTGGTTTGAAAGAGAGCAATTTGCGCGGCTTTATGGTGTCACCAATAGAAATACTCAGTGGAGCGGGCCAAAGGAATGATTTGTGAATCACCGGAGGTCCTCTATTGTTCCGACTCCTTGGAAGAAATAATTTTCTGCGGAGGCCTTTGGCGGGGTTTAGTATAGGTAGAGCGAGACAGTTTTTCGACGTTCCGGTGTTTCCAACACTCGTGTTCGTACTTGAGGCCTCGGTCGTCGGAATGGCGACTACGGAAACCGGCGTTCTTGCTTTCCACTACTGGTCGCAGAAGCCTGAGTAGATACTACTGGATGCGAAAACCACGACCTTAGTCTCCAGTTTTATCTTCCGGTCTGCAGCGGTTTGTGACCCAGTGAAGTCCGCTGCTCGCGTCCCACCCTCTCGTGCCGAGCGCGATCAGAAGATACGCCTTTCAGGTGGGCGTTGGTGGATTTCAAAGTCATTGTTTTTTCACCACTGTCTCCGGACTGAGCACGGCTGGCAAGGGTATCAAAAGGCCAAGTGAATTTTTGATTGTCGTGGCGCGTGTCCCATTCGCCAGTACGAGCTTTATGACATCCGGGAGAATTAAAAAGCTAAGACTAACTTTGTTAGCTCGGTTGGAGAAGACGTTTTGGGGAAGCGGCCCCATAAAACAAACCTTTCATCTCCGAGAGCCTTCTTCTCCACTTCTGCAGCTGCCTCCTCTATTATGTGCAGTTGACAGGGCAACTGCCTTCTTGGTGATTGCAACACCAGGGAGAGCAAGCGCTATGTACTCATTCAGAGACTGGAGTTCCAACTTCATTTCAGACAGAGTCCGTTGGAACTCCTCCACCCTACTCCCCATAGAAGAAATAGAAGGACATACGGTGCTGAGAAGAGCTTTCCATTTGCAATCGCGGGTTTTTTGCGTCTCTGCACATTTAATGGTGTTTGCGCGACCAGGCAACGGCAGGCCGGCGCCTTTGGTGTCGCTAAGTCTACAGCTCATGCAGATAAAATGGACGGATGAAAAGGCATGCTGCTTGTACTAGTGTTCGTTGGGTCCAGTGCACTTGGGATCACTGGGATCATTGCGTACCGTTTTGTACGGACACTGCGACCGTGATGGTTGCAAATGTCCAGTGCCTCAGTCAGTGTTTGTTGAGTCCCAGCACTGCTAGGTCTAATTCGGCTCATTTTCGATAGGAACAGAGATAGACACTACGTAACACAAATAAGTAAATACGTGACGGACTAATATGCTTTTCAGTAAAGGATAACAATAATCGTGTACAGGGCACCAATATGACAAAAATATGAGTGGACAATGATAGCGGGAAACTGTGGACCAAATTTTAGGTTAACGGCTCGAGAGTTGGCCGTTTGCGTGTAACGGTGGATGTCTGTTAATGTATGTATATCTATGAAGTAGTGCAGAAATTATATATCATATGAGTAACTGATTGTATTGTTTTATTTTTTGGACGTCCATTATATTGCGGCTTCCAAGCCGATTCTGGGAAATCGTGAATTACGCACTTTCTTGCAGTTCCAGTTGTGCCTGCAAAGGTACATGAAGGACGTCGGTGTTACTTATGTTCGTGGGTCTGTGGACAATATGCCCTTTGCACAAAACCTGAAGTAGACGCAAATCGACACGATGTGGAATGATGAATCTCTTGTTATCACTGACGTAAACCTGCTGATCTTGCGGACATCACATTTGATGAACGAGACGATTAAGATTTTGAGTGGGAAATGGCTTCAGCCATCGGGATGAGCGCCAGGTACTCACGCAAACCAACCGCTATGTGCTGCGCCGAAGAAGGTCGGAGGTAGAATAACCTCTTGGTACACAGGCTCCAAACCTTTACTTCGTATACAAGTTCGTACGTTTTCCTTCTCAGTGACTTTGTAGGTCAGGTCACGCGTCCCAGCATAGGGTAGGATTTGGCTTCATTGGTAGGGTAGAACGAGTTGATGGAGCAGTTATAAGCGTTTAAGCGAAAGGTGCCCTTCGATGTCGCTCATTCGGCAGGTCACCTTGGCAGCATTCAATCGTACGTCAAAATGAACTGAATCCAACATTAACTGTTCTATTAACTTTCATTGGTTCGATATTTCGTATATGAGACTATTCTCGTTTGATGCCTATCCGTAGGCCAACCCGGCAACACGACCGTCTTGTAAGCATTTTTTGACAATCTCGCTAGTGTTTCTTGCAGCTTTAACAGGGTCTTCAGTATAAGTTCTATAAGCATTGACCTTGCAAAAGTTCACAATTATGGTAGCAAGGAATGGCCATTGATGTCAAAAATAACTAAGAAAGTACCACCGACGTGTCCTGTTTTGTAACAGAATGCCACGTTGAACAATCTTGAACACGGTATTTTACGTTTGCGCCTTCAAAAAGCCTACTCCTCATGACACAACAACAGTTTCATCGCGGGAGAAAAACTGTTTTCCTGTTCACTTAGACGCAACTTTTAGAAAAAGAAATGTTCTTGTACTTCTACGAGATAGAATCCCGTTATACTTGAAAAGTGATTTAGCGATACAACGTAATTTCACAATTTCGTAAAATGCTTCTTTAATCGTTATGCGATTCAACTTACGCGCATTTCTTAATTACGGCTTCTGGAATATTGAAACAAAAAAATTGCCTTCAGAATTCAATATTTCAAGTGAGACACACCACTAAATCGCAATAACTCCAGTAGTTGCAAAAACGCGACTATCTCAAAGATGACATGGATACTTTTGCTGTATCGGAAAGATTGAGCTGCGGTCGACGTAGCGGTCGCTTCAAATTCAATCAGTGCGCGCTTACTAGTTACACTGGGTTCACTGGTTATTTGCGGAGTTAAAAGTGTAATATTTGTGTAGCATTCCGCTTCTAGATAGCCTGGTGAGAATCGGTATTACGGGGTATGTGGTTTCATAGCAGGTTCCATCTCGGTTCTAATGTTTTCCCTACGCGCCGATCACGTGAACTGCTGGAATGGGGATGGCATGTGAGGTGTGTTGAGTGATGCAGCAGCTATCAATAGTTAATCACTCATGCAGGTTGCACCGTCTTGTTGTATAAAAATGAAAAGGGTAGGCTATTCGAGTAAGGTAGTGAGAACTGGGAGAAGACGAGGGGAAGCAAATGATAAAAGTGAAGGTACATAGAGCTGTATATGCCCGACTGCCAACCGCCATCTTGGGATAATCCTGTCGTCTACCATCCTCTTAGATACATCGACTGATTACGCCAAGACAATCGTCGCCAGTGGTTGATCCCATATCGAACAGACTGTAACAGCAAAACTATGCCGTCTGCACAAATTGTTATTACGTGGTATGGAGACCTTGTACTTTGGCCCCCGAAACACACTGTGTAGGCGACTATGGAGAGGTCGTTGTTAGAGGGGTTCGAGGAGCACAGGATTTTGTATGTTATCATGAGTTTGTTCTTCAAATCTTCGTAGACCAGAGGAAGTGATTATAGTTTTCCCAGACGATCCCCATACGACACGGAAAATGGGCCCTCAACATTCTTAGTGGCCCTCCTCTGGATAGACGCTAGAGCAGTTGTCTTAATTCCGGTACAGCGAACTTGCCTGAAGATTGACTTCCAGCAGTAGACTTACCAATGGACTTTGGATGCGTGAGAATCTTTTGACTGGGATATTCCCAGGAACCCTGATAAACGTAGCTAGCTTGCCGCCGGCTTTCTTCAACAACTGTGTAATAGTAGTAGTAATGGACAGTGGTATCTAGGTCGCGCTCTCGATGGCCAGTGACTAGAGTACCACCGACCGATGCGATATGTTCTAGTGCTGTGATGACGAACGTGCATAGTCTTCGACTTGGACGTGTTGAAGGGCAATCGATTTTCCAGGGACCATAGATGCAGGCATCTAGGTCTCTTTGAAAGTCTTCTGCGTCTTCAACGCTGTGTAAGACGCGCCATAGTTTCGTATCGTCAGCATACATCACAACAGAAGAGTTACTCACGCCTGGGAGGTCGTTTACGTAGGCTGAGAAATGATAAAGGACCCAGTATAGAACCTTGTGGTGCATCAGTTGTGATGTTGAGCAACCCGGTTAGCTCACCATTAGCTTCAACTTTGTATGCGCGACGGGATTTATAATGTTTTAGCCACAAACAAACCTCGTTGCACCAGTCCCAACTATTCAGTTTGTGTAGTAGTACACTGCGATTTACTTTATCGAACGCCCTCGTGAAATCTAGAAACACAGCATCAACTGGGAGGCGTTCTTCGGCAGCTTTTGTCCACGAGTCAGCGGCAATCAGTAGGTTGGTCGTGCATGAGTGACCGTTTCTGAAGTCGCGCTGCTGTAGTACCAACAGTGAGTGAGTACTAAGATGGTTTCTAACGGAGCTGTCTACTTTGCTCGCCACCACTTTTGCCGTCGTTGGTAGTAGAGGAGTTGGTTTCAATCCTCACTCTTGTAGATGGAGAGAGATGACGCCGTGCTTTCCAAGGTGGCAGAATTACAATCAGTATAATATGAGTGTTGGATCAAACGAGCAGTCGGTTTCGACAGCTCATCTGCACATCCTTCTAACCTTTGTGGAGGTGCCTGGCTGAGCCTTGGCGACTAACAAACGTGTAGCAGGAGTAACTTGGCGCATGCATTAACCCGAGTGAAGTTACGGGGTGAACTTGCCTTTGGATCGGAATTGAAAACCATGGCGCATGGTTATGGCCTGGCGAAATCGCTGAAGACCGATACATACTGAGCATGTAATATCTCAACTGCCTTAAAATTAGAGAAGCTGAGTCCCGGATGTCCCGCTGGAGATGACGGCAGCCTTCGACCTGGTCAGGTGAGCCATATGCCTAAAAAGTCCTTCAGGGCAGTCAGCGATATATCTTGTTAGTGGTACTTAGGGGACCCCGCAGTCGGCGTATACAGCTGATCTGCATTCATCGGGACACATGTATGCCAGTTTCGAGCTGATTTGATTGTTGGTACAGCGGAAGGAGTGTTTTGGTTCTGCGTAGCTAGGTTAAGGTTACCTGACCATGGTGAATCGGGAATGCATGCTGCAGAGAATGAGGAACTAATTAAATTGCCTGCTTCATCCTTATCATGGGTGTTGCTGTCAAGGGTGTTTAATCGGTATGTCACAGAGCGGTGTCCGAGAACCGGAGTGTGTGAGTCTGGCAGTCCTGAATAAAAGTCTGTGGGGCACACGTGGTTGCACTCACAGTGAACCCAGTAGTTTCAGAAGTCACAGGCCATGTCTTTGCTGCGAGACCCTACTACCTTCGACAGTCGAATTAACTGCACGTTTCACGATAGCCAACCAACCTGCAAAACTCATAAAGTTTGAAAATAACAGGATGAAGAACAAGGCGGATAAAACTCGCCAAACGGCTGTCGGGTATGTCTCTTTGGTGTCACAAGATATTGCCGTGTTGTTGTAGTGGTGGATGGTATGTTATCTGCAGTAGTGTGGTGCGATTAATTTCGTGTGGCGGAAGTAATTGGAGAGTGTTCGAAACCCTCTACGATAGTGATGACTCTTCACGTGGACGAATTTTGGTATCGAACTCCTATCCCCTTCCCCTCTAGAAATACGATCTCCGCGATTCATGTTGCACTTGCAATATCCAAACAGGCAGTTTCTACTGTGATTGTCCACCACACTTGCGGACTAACTTCTGAGCGGCAAGGAGACATTGAGGGACAACGTTATCCCGAAGGAGGGGTATCAACAACAATCCTGTTAGAGCGAATCATGAGCAGAAGGCCCGGTGAGCCATGCACATGACTTACACAAACGTGTACTAAAAAAGGCACCGATTACACAGCAGCACGCCCTGTTACACAATTCAAATTCAACCCGTACGCACTTGTTGGTTTCGGCCGCATGTCCCACCACTCTTAGTTCTCAAACAGTGTTGAAGAAACCTACCCGAATTTATGTGTTAAAGCTGGAATGCGCAGGTCGGAGACGAAATGGAAACGTGCGCCAAAATTGAGATTTAACACGTTATGGCGCGAAGAAGAAGAAATTCGAAATCGAATTATTTTTCGAAGATATCTCGGAAAATAAACCATTTTGATGGGAGATGGACTTTCCCTAACACTATTTGTACGAGATGACAGTCACCCGCTGCACTTGTCCCGGAGGCCCGGCTGAATATGACGGTGTGGACGTTTAGTGCTGTCCATTCAAGATCTTGGCAAGAAGCCGGTGGTGATTTCGGTTACATCCGGAATTGCAAACTTGCACAACAAAATATCCAACGGAAGCGGACGCTGGTCGTCTGTCGTTGTTGAGTTCGCGTGCCGAGGGCGCAACTGGTTGCGGTGACGTTTCCATATGGTGCCACTGACAGAAACGTCATACAACACCTTTCCGTGACGAGCACTCACAGTTGCGTCCGCGGAATTGTTGTAATCCGATCGATATTCGCTGACGTAAACGGTTGGTTCGATAGCGAAACCGTTTTTTAGTTTGATTCGGGCATCTTTGCTGACTCTTTCTTCGGAACGAGGACGTGATGGACCAGGCGAAGGTCGCGACTCATAAGAGCTGTGGCTAGTGATTGACCCTCGAGAGTTGCAAAGTTGGGGGAGTTGCGGCAGGCGAACAGAAAATTTTGTGGCCCCACGTCTGTGGTCCCCTCTCCGGAGGGTTTGAGCAACGCCAGTTTGAAAGTGTCAACGAACTGTTCAACCTGGTCGTTGGACTGTGGGTGATCAAGGGAAGATTGTGCTAAAGTGTGCTGGACGAATGAACGCCAGAAATCCACGAACAGTGGGGACGTGAACTTTTTCTTGTTGTTCTCCACGAAAGTGTCGGAGATCCATAGTGGGTGAAAATGTGACGTGAGGCAGCGATCGTTTTGAGTGATGTCGCTGGAGAACGTGAGACCGTTCCAGGTCAGTTGGAACATGCACCAACCTGGACGAAGTGGGACGCACCTATTGATTGGATGAGGGAGGTCCAAGTGAAGGCACTTTGGTGCCTACAAAATTGCAGAATCCTGACTGGTAGGCAGTTTGATAGCCAATGGACACCGTGAACACAGTGTCACCAGCTCCTCGATATGACCGTCATGCTCGGTCTTAACGCTTGTCCGCGAGTGGCTGCCTCCATCCCGCCGGTAGCGGGATAACCAGACTGGAACTGTAGCAGCACAAATAGGCGGAGAGCTGTTGCAATTTACCACGCGGTCGGTAAACATGATGCAGGAATCCACTAGTCTCAACGAGTCACTCCGTCGGCAAAATTGACTGACCTCACCAGCGGAAGGAACCGCGAGTCATTCGGTTCGGACGAACATCATGACTTGGATGAGGAACGAATCCGACGCCGTGACACGCCGGATGTTGACCGCAGTCACTGGGATTTCACGTATAACGTCTGATAGCTGGCGACGAACGTCGACACCCGCCGTTAGAATGGCAATGACGGCATCTTCCCCAGGCATATGCTGGCTGGTGCTGAGATGCAACAGACCATCTGCTTGACCGTATCCGTCAGTGAGGAGGTTGCAGATGTCAGAGTCATGTCCTGGCGAAAGTTTGGTCCACAACTTCAGTCGACTGACAGAACTAGCGGGAATGTCCTTCTTTGATTCAAGAGTGGACAGTAGGGTTCTGTGGTCGGTTAACAGGTAAAGAGTGCCGACCATATAGAAGTTTGTGGAACTTCTTCACAGCGAAAATGATTGCGAGACCCTTCTTGTTTTGACCTGACCGTAATTTTTTCTCCGCAGAGTTAAGCACGCGAGAAGCGTGAGCAGTTGCTTTCTTGGACTCATTCGGGAAGATGTGCGAGGCGACTGCGCCGATACCGTGAGTTGAGTCACCGGCTGCAATCAAAAATGACAGTGTTTGATCGTAGTACGTGAGCAGCAGGTCGGAGTTGAGCAACGTCTTCAGTATGATAAAGAAGCCCGCGCACTGGGAGGGCCAGTTTCATCCAGTATCCTTCTGTTGCATATGTCCTAGGGGGTTAGGAACATGATGTAACGTTGGAAAGATGACACTGTATAAATAATTAAAACCAAGGAGGTATGAGGCATGTGGACACCTTCGGACGCCATCATCTGTTGAACTGCACGGAAGGGTTGCAGCGCGCGATTCGAAAAGGACAATCACTTATTGTGCGGTTATATAATCTGAAATTTCTCATATAATTGCTATTTTTGACACTTTAACCCTGTGTATATTGCCTACATTTTGTTTACGTCCACGTCTGTCACGAAATATTTTATATCACGAAGTAATGGTGACCAAAAGCGGTCGTCAAACAAGATCGACTGGTGTCAAAACCACTCGTTCTAGCTCTAAAATCGATATCGATCGTCCCAAACACAAATGCTCCAGTGCTAGAACTTACGCTGGCTCTTCCAAAGTCGCTGCCGTTAAGGCGGGTGAAGATAAACTGGTGGTTCCCGCCAGCACCTCTCAAACTAAGAACTGTTCTGTCCCCCTAGACAATGTGTTGGTGGATCTATTTAGCAAGGTATCTAAGCTGGAAGCTGAGCTTGCACAATTAAAAGCAAGCTGTGCTGTATGTGTTTATCTAAAGGAGAATCTTGTCCCCTTATCTTACATCTTCAAAGTTCCGGAAAGTCCCAAGGTGGATAATTTACAGAGTGCAAGCATGTTCATCAACACGTTAGCAACAGAAATCACGAAACGGATGCGTTGCTCAAACAATGTCATCGTATTCAATGTGCCAGACAAGCTTCAGTTGGATGGCATTGAAAAGCTACTCCGGAGAACTTACTAGTATAGACCCAACGGCATATACCTGCGTACGTCTTCGTGAGAAAACTCAAAAGATCTGCTGCCCGCTTTTGTTCAAATTCCAGAGCGAAACGACTGCGAGACAGTTCATCCAATGCCAGGACCTTATCAAGTCCAAAACTTCCCTCAAACTAATAAGAATTATGCAGGATAGAACACCACTTGAGGGAATGCCAGAAGCGCTCATTGAGCAACACTGTCATCTCCAAGCGTGTGGCCCAGGACGTGATCAAACAAGATACGGTAGTGGCCAGGGATGATGAATCGGGTCCAGCTAATCGAGTAGCTTCGTCTTACTGCAGCACGCCGGAGGGTGCCAACGATCCTCCTGAAAACACCAACGCCACAACAGAAAACAACATATTCGCTGACTTGATTAATCTAACAGTGGATCTTGACAGCTCCAATAACCTGCCTATCGTAAGGGCGGCTTCTGTCGAGGAGTCAGCTAGAAAACAGGAGCATGTAAATAACCGTGCCCATAGTGAACCAAATGGAGCGTCTAGATTTAAACCTGTCTGTGCGGTAGCTGCATCAGACAAAGTAAGACGCTGTCCTTCTACCAGCAAAGCACACGCCAGTATCTCAACATTAAATACGTACCAAAGGAACTCACAGAATGGTCATCAGCGGGACACCAGTGTTAAAATCCCCCTCAACTCACCATCGTGCGGGTCGCACATGTTTGCCTCCTTAGCACCCGTAAAGGGGAGAGAAAAGTAAGCGCGTGAAGCCCAAATCCGCACTCGGTAAATAAAAAGATGTATTGTTCACCGACCACTAGTTCTAGACCTCTGCCTACTAAACGGCAATCTCTTACACGACGCATCCTTTAATGGAAGGCTCAACCACAACCCCATTATTACCACCAGAGTTGCTTACCCTACGCTCAACACCCCTTTTAATGCGAATAGCCCCTTCACTATGAATGCTCACCTAAACGGAACCCGCGATCTTTGCTGACAACGTTATGTGGGCATTGACCAATTCATTTCAACTTTACACTATTTTAGCGGGTCATATAACGTTCGAACCTCCGCAATCTAGTTTTCCTTCCATAACCCCACTACCTCACCAGACCTTACTGACACTTTTCCAACACTTTCTGTCATGGACTCAGACGCAGGCGACACCCAGTCAGTCATTGATGGGCTCATTATAGCCCCATCAGACCAAGTAACGTTACCAGAGTCTTTGAGTCACAAAGACCCTTCTGTTTTAGACTTCTTCAAAGATCTAAATACGATGTCGAATAAGAAAAATGCTCTAAGTTTATTGCTTTTGAATGCACGCTCACTAGTCAATAAGATGCATATTTTCAGACCTTTCATCTTCTTATATAATCCTCACATTATTCTAGTCACTGAAGCTTGGTGTACCCCTGAGACCTCAGATACACAACTGCATGTTATAGGTTATCACATGTTCCGCAAAAATCGTGGGGATGGACGTGGCGGAGGATGCTTAATTTACCTAAGGGAGCAATATTCTGCAACCGTACTTGATGAGCCATGTCTTGATATGATTAACGACTCACTGTGGCTGTCAGTGTCAGCTGGATCTTGTGAGATACTTTTAGGATGTCTACAGACCACCTAACGCCACTCATGGCGACATGACTAACCTTATTAATGGACTGAATTATGTATCGACTTTGCCTTCACAGTACAAAATAATTGGTGGAGATTTCAACATGCCAAATATCTCTTGGACATCTTTCACTTCCCCTACAAATCAAGCAGAGTTTCTTGCATGTGTCCAAATAAACGGATGGCGCCAACACGTTTTGGCACCTACCAGACTGAACCACACTTTAGATCTCATTTTTACAACAGGCATCTCCTCTGCTACTGTGTCTGTCCTAGAACAGTTTCCAGGAAGTGATCACAATGTGGTCAATTTCATGTTTGACCTGAAAGCTGTAAAAATGTCGAAAATCATATATTATCGCCAAATTAAATTCATCGACTGGAACATGTTCACCACTCTATTGAGATCCTTGAGGTGGAATACATTCTTTCTGACCTCTGACCCTAGTGCTGCAACTGAATGTACATTTCAGGTTTTGCATGAACATTTTGGCCCCGGTTAAGATCAAAACGCCGTAATGTGTGGGGTAGAGGCGGGATTCTCAATCCAAAGGAGCAAGATAAGCTCAAAAGTCTCAAATCACGGCACAAAAAACACAAGATTTCTCCCTTATTATGCAGATGCACAAAATGTTTAACACGATAGAATATAGAACCAAAATGCTCCACCTAAATGAGGAAAAACAAGCGCTTAACGGCAAAAAGAAGAGCTCGGAGTTGATGCAGTTGTTGAGACGCAGGAACTATGAGAGAGACCCTATTATCTCAGTAGTAACACTAGAGAACAAAACTTCCATAGATGATCCTGTTACAATCTGTGAGACCTTTAATTCCTATTTTGCTGCTTCCTTCAACATTGAAGGAAATATATTGCCTCCACCTCTCCCTGTTAACACAAGTATGTTCCTAAGTCATGTTCCTGTTGATGCAGTGAGAATACGCTCTCAGTTAGCCATTATCAAACATTCTTATATTCCTGATCCTGACGGTATTCCTCCTGTTGCTCTCAAACACGAAGGG